>RJWM01004978.1:0-96221 GCA_004363535.1 Dasyprocta punctata | reverse complement strand
CTGAAATATATTGTACTGACGCTGTTTGATTCAGAAACTGTCTAACTTCTTCCTTGATTTTTTTTCTGTGACTCATTGATTATTTAAGAGTATATTGTCTGGGCAGGGGTTTTAGCTTAGCGACATAAGTTCCTCCCTGGCAAGTGCAAGGTCATGAGTTCGATCCCTGGTACCAAAACAAAACAAAACAAAAGAATAGGGTGTATTGTTTGTGATTACTTTGGTCATTGATTTCTAGTTTGATTGCTCTGTGATCTGATAATATGCATGAGATAATTTTGAGTGTTTCGTATTTATTTCAGCATGCTTTATGGACTAGCATGTGGCTTATTTTGGAGAAACTTCATGTTGTTGAGAAGAATGTGTATTCTGTGGTTGGGTGGAACACTGTAAATATACATTAAGTCAATTTGTTTGAAGGTATGGTTCAACTCTCATACTTCATTGTTGATTTTTTTGCCCAGTTGATCTGTCTACTTGTGATAGTGTGGTATTGAGGTCCCCTGCTATAATTGTGTTGATGTTTATCTGATCTTTTATGTGCAGTAGTGTTTGTTTTATAAAGTTGGGTGTGCTAATATTCAGTGCATATGTATTTATAATTGTTATGTCTTCCTGTTTAATACTTCCATTAGCCAATATGTAGCAACCTTCTTTGCCTCTTCTGATCAGTTTTGGCTTGAAGTCCATTTTTTCTGAAAATAGGATAGGTAACCCAGTTGGCTTTTTGGTTCCTGTTGCATGGAATATTGTTTTTCATCCTTTGATTTTTAGCCTATGAATTTCTTTCTTTTCTTTTCTTTCTTTCTTTTTTTTTTTTTTTGAGACAAGATCTCACTATGCAGTTCAGGCTGGCTTTGAGCTCACTTGTAGCCCATCCTGGTCTTGGACTCACAACAATCCTCCTGCCTCAGCCTCCTGAGTGCTAGGATAACAGGTGTGTGCTACCATACCTGGCTTTTTATTCTATGAGTTTCTTTTTTGTTTAACTGTGTTTCTTTTTATTCTACTCCTAAATTCTTGCCTGTATAGCTAATGAAGGACAGTGAATTTGTGTGTCAAATTCCAGTAGTGTTAATGGGTCCTTTGAGTCAATCACAATTCAGCCCTTTCCCCAAAAATAAGACCTAGCAGAAAATAACCTTGAAAATGAGAGATCAAAAATGCTAGCCCCTAGCTGGGTGTGGTGGCATACACTTATAATCCCAGGACTCAGGAGGCTGAGGCAGAAGGAACACTGTGAGTTTGAGGCCAGCCTGGGCTACACAGTGAGTTCAGAAAACTACATAGTAAAACCCTATTTCAAAAGACAAAAAAAAAAAAAAAAAAAAAAAAAAAGCTAGCCCTAATCACCCTATCCTTGCCTTACCTGCCTCACTGAGAAGCTACAAACAAGAGAATAGTGATGGCAGATAAAGCATGACTAATTGGGACTGACATTTTTAATCTCTAGTTTTCAAAGCTGATTATTTTCTGGCTATGTCTTACTTTGGGGAAAACAGTACTCATAGCAGGCAGAGTGGGGTCTTCAAATGTGTCTCCTAATGTAGTAATAGGCTGATTCAGAGGAACACAGGAAAGTGTCAAGACGAAGGAGCAAAATACAATCGTGAAGCTCCAGCCCACACAGAAAAAGTTCAGAAGACACAGACATAGTAGAAATTAGAAGTCACATACCTGAAATTTCTGAAGAGATAACAACTGAAGTAAAGAAGCAACTTAGTTCTTCTTACATTCCTATGTCTGATTGTCTGGACAGCTATGTTGAAGATAACAAGAGGCATTATGGTAGCCATTGTTAATTTCCTATTATCTTATTTTGAAGTGCTGTATTGTTTTCTTTTCTTTTTTCTTTTTTTTCTTTTCTTTTCTTTTCTTCTTCTTTTTTTTGTACCAGGAACAGAACTCAGGACTTTGCCCTTGCCAGGCAGGTGCTTATGCCACTGAGCTAAATCCCTGGCCCTTGTTTTATTGTTTTGTTTCATTTTATTATGTTTGATGGTATGGGCAACTATCTTGAAGATAAGATATATTATAGTAGTCATTGTTGATTTCCTATTATCTTGTTTTGAAGTCCTATAATGCTTTCACTGTTTTGTTTTGCTTGGCTTTATTCTGTTTTGTTTGGTTTGGTTTTGTTCTCTTTTAAAAATGTGTCTCCTGCAAAATGTCTATTAATAATGTTTTGCATTAATAGCCAGGCATGGTGGTACATATCTGTAATCCCAGCATTCTGGGAGGCTGAAGAAGAAGGATCCCAAGTTCAAGCCCAGCCTAGGCAATTTAACAACTTAGTACAGGGGTGGGGATATAGCTCAGTGCCAAGGCCCTGAGTTTAACTCCCAATAATGCTTTCATTTGTAAAATGCCTTGTACCTATTGTGCTTTCACCTTCAAATTTTCAAAAAATATTTCCCCTTGCCTATCAAAGACATTCTTGGTTATTGTGGAAGTAAATAAAGTTTTTAAAAATCTCTTTTCCTTGCTGGGTATGGTGATACATGCCTGTATTCCCACCTACGGGAAGACTCCCCATATCCAGGAATCTGAGGCCAACGTGAGCAACACAGCAAGAGAGTGAGTCTTATCTAAGGAAAGAAAAACAGTCCCCCGTGTGACTGCTTTCAGTAGCTTAGAACAGTATGTCTCCAAGTGTGGCTCATGGTCAAGCATCACCATCACCTGAGAACTTATTGGAAACGCAATTTTTTTTTTTTTGGAACCCAAGGGCTTCTCACTGACCTACATCCCCAGCCATTTTTTATTTTCAGAAAAGTTCTTGCTAAGTCACTAAGTTACCCAAGCTGGGCTTGAACTTGGGATCCTCCTACCTCAGACTCCAGAGTGCCAAGATTACAGTGATGATTACCATGCCCAGCTATAAATGCAAATTCTTGGGCCCACTTCAGGGCTGCTGTGTAAGAAGTGCGAGAGGCGGGCCCAACACACTGCACTGCATCCAACTTTCCTGGTGATTCTGAGGCTAAGCTCAGTTTGAGACCTACAGTGTGTCACTCCAGGTCCTTCTGTATGACAGGAATTTAATATCTTGAATGCCCCTCCTCCTCCTCTTCCTCTTCCTCCTTCTTGGTGAAATAATTCTACCTTTAATTTTCTACAGCATGCTTTTTACTTTGTAACATTCCGAGCATGACACAAAGCAGTATAAAGGTGCGAGCTGACGGTGCTAATGAAAATGAAAAATCTTCTATTTAGTCAGTCACTGTAGACAGTTCCCAAATTATGATGGCAAGGCTTTACAATTTCTTGGGTGTATAATGGTGTGAAATCATTTATGATATTGTGAAAATGTTTGTGGTGGTGTGAAATCGGCACATGCTCAGTAGAATCATGCTTTGAACTTTGGAGTTCTCTCCCTGATTGGGCTCCCTGGAGGCAGTGCGACACCCGCTTTCGATACTGCAGCCCCCCAGAATCGGCCCACAATCTCGGGGGTTACCCAGCCGATACTCTAAAGCAGGCTGTGTACTAAGCCAGGGCATTTGGCAGTTTGGGTGTGTTAAATGCATTTCTGACTTACGATGTTTTGTATGTGTGTTGAATTTACCAGGATGTAATACAATCACAAGTCAGGGAGCATCTGCGTTTTAAAATTATTGATCAGGAGAAAATAGTTAATAAGTTATTAAAAGATATTCAAACTCACTAATGCTCAAGGAAATTAAACAGTAATAACTTATGTTTGTTCAAAATGATGTGAACACTTCACACATCTGTCAATGACAAGGACCCGGGGTGCTCATCCACTTGTAGCAGGGGTATAATTCGCAGTATGGTTTGTGGAGAGTGTCTGAGGAAGACTCCTTCTCTTCAGGCCATCCTGCAGGGTTATTGTTCCTGGACTGGGGTCTTGTCCAGGTTCTTGACTTGCCAAACACAGAACAGAGAAGAACATCCAAGAGACTCGACAGGATTGATGATTACTGAATGAGAAAAGACAAGATCCACTCCACAAGTTAGAGAAGGCCTGTGAGAAGAGCTCATGGCCCCAAGGGGCCTTGGTGTTGAGGGCTTTAAGCCTGAGGGTTTAAGATAGGATTGAGGGTTTGATCTGATTTATGGCTCCTGCCAGTGAGATGCGTGGCTTAGCCCTTCCATGGCAGGTAAAGTCTTTGGCCTTTTGTGGCCTTTAGAGGAACTGTCATGGTGTCTAAAGCTAAGGAGGGTATCAGTTATCATTGTCAATGATGAAGTATTCAGTTTAGGGTTGAGTCAGTCATAGGCTACAGAGGTTAAGTTATCTGGTTATCTTTTTCACTGTATTTAGATATGGGTAGCCTGGCCCTGGACTAATGTTTAATTAGGAAAGTGGATCTAGTCCCTAGAAGTGGGCCCTAAGGCAAGCCAGTCTTTTCTTCTTTCTCTAGGCTTTTCCTGAGATGCCTCCTGCCTCATTAGGAGGTAGAAAGAGTCTCACAATATTCAAAACATGCAAAATTTCAGCATTACTTGGAATAGCAAATAATATGGAAACAACCCCCGCGTCTCACACTAAGGGGCCAGGAGAGTAAGCTGACCCCTGCGGTACACCGCTGCTCAGCCCCTGGAGCCAAGGACCCGGGCCTGCCTTTGTCTGTCTCAGCTCCCTGAATGTCGCATGAATAAAAGTGGGGGAATGGAGGGTGGCCCACACTGTCCCCTTCTCTGGTCCCAAATTCTGCCTGTCTCATCTCTGTCCTTCAGGGTGGCTGAGGGACAGGTAAGAGGACAAGCCAGCCTGCCTGCAGTCCCTCATCCACTCAGATATTGGGTCACACTAGTGATCCCAGTGCCACATTCCCACAGGATCCTCGGCAGAGCTGGTGGCCCGGGCTGGCCTTGACCTTGAGTCTCCTGCTCAGCCTCCCTTGTGATTGGGATTGCAGTGTGTGCCACCACACCCGACTTTGCTTGACATTAAGAAAGCCCCTAGCACTCTGGGTTTTGTCTTCCAGCCTGGCACCTTCCCCTCCTGTTGAAGATCCTGGAACCCCTTGTCTGGTTTCCACCTCATTTTACCCTGGCCCACGAAGGGCTCATCAAGTGTACCCCATGTCTACTCCACTGATGGCTTTATTGGAAGGAATTTGATATTTCTAAAATGAAATCCCAAAACTTTGTTCCTGCAAGATTTTTCACAGGCAGTATTGGGGGAGGAGTTGCCATAGTATATCCAGGACACCAAGCTGTTACCTGTCTTCACCTTGCTCCGGGCCTCCCAGCCGGGTGTAAGAACTTCAGTTCCAGCGCTCCTTGACTCACAATGGAGCCACACCCTGAAAAACCCACCAGAAGGTGAAAAAGCATGTGATTGGCCTAACAGACCCAGGCTCCTGGCTTAGCTGTGCAGTAGTGCACCCTAACGCGTCCAGCTGACTTCCCAGGGTTGGATTTATCAAGTAGCTGCCAGGAGCTGCAGCTGTCTGCCGCCCCCAGCCTGGCGAAAGTATTGTAGTACAGATGGCGAGACCCAGAGAGAGCCAAACTGTCACACACCTGTAATCCCAGAACTCGGAGACTGAGACAGGAGGATCACAAGTTTAAGTCCAGCCTGGACAACTTGCTGACTTACTTTGACCCTGCCTCGAAAAACTTAAATTAAAAAGGGCTGGAGGTGTAGCTCAGTGCAAAGGTCCTGTGTTCAATTCCCAGTGCCACCAAAACAAGCAACAAACAAAAATCAAAGTGCAGTTCCTACTGAGTGCTCATCACTTACACACCATCTTGAAGTCAAAAATCACTGAAGCATGGTTATGGCAGCGACTATCTGTGCTGGAAAACTCTCTCCCATCCACACAATCTGACTTAAAAATTCAGCCCCTTCCTTCCCTGTCTGTCCTTCGTGCCTCTGGCACCAGAACAGTCCTCTTCTGCCCCCAGCTGTCCTCTGCTTCCACAGCCCAGCCTGGCCTGTCCACTGCCCCCTTCTTCCTGTACCTCTCTTCATAGCACCCTTGGCCTCCTTGGCTCTGCCGTGTACCCCGAGTTCCAAGAGGCAGAGCAAGTCCCTCCGGCTCCCTGCTCCAGGTTCCTGGGTCCCGGTGACCCTCCATTGCCTTTGCGGCCCCACTCTCCACTCCCTTTGCCTGCACCCCGCTGCCCTCCAGGCCTCTCTAGATGGCACCGCCTGGGGGTCACTGGTTACAGGGGGTTCCTGAGCCCCTGAATGTGGCCGGCCTGAGATGAGATGCAGCATGAGACTTCCCATGGAAAAAACAATTAAGATATTCTATGAATAAGTTCATATGGATTCCATGGGTCGAAAGAAAAAAATTGGATATATTGGGCGGATTAAAATACACGGTTAAGATCTAAGTTCATCTGTTCCTTTTGACTTCCTAAAACATGGCTACGGGAAAGTATATAATTAACGGCCGTGGCTCCCATTCTGTTTTTGTTGGATGGTGGTGGCTGACGCCTTCCCGAGTCTGCAGCCCCCGTGGCTACTGCACTAAATGGCTTCACTGTGGCTATATCCGCATCATCCTCCCAAAGGCTCGAGGGTAGGTATGGCTCTCTCTGCTTACCCTGGCACTGGGCTCTCTGACCACTCATGTTCCCCTGTGACATCCAATGCTCAGTTTCCATATCTGTAAAATGGGCACCTTGCAGCTGTGCGGCAGTCAGAGACAGAAGACACTTAGCTCGGTATCCAAGGGGTGACCATTCTCTTTCGGACATCCTGGGGTCAGAAGTCTGTCCTGCAGCTGACCCTTTTGTGATTAGTAGTTAGTTCAGCTTATGTCCTTTCTTAGTAAAGATCTTTTTGAAACTTTAAGCAGAAGGTGCTTGTCCTTGGTCTTTCCTTGCATGGTAATAGTTGGGTCAGAGTGAGAAGGGGGTCAGGCGGGCAGAGAGGCCTGGGTGTCGGATAGCAGGCCTCTTCCCTGGGAGCCTGGTAGCAGAGCTGGGGTGTTCCCGCCCCGCAGAATGGCTGGCAGTGGGTGGCCCGGTGCACAGTGGCCAGGTCTGAGCAGGACTCAGCCTTTTTCATGCGGACCAAGAAGCAAGCGCCATGGTATTTGAGTCTTGGCCACAGCCACCCACTGGGAGGACCACATCCAGGACCATGACACTGCAGAGTAATCTCCAAGCTAGAGGAAGAGGCAGGGCCCTGGCAGGTGCAGTGAGCCCAAGACCCCGGATGTGGTGCTCTCGCCCGGCAGCTGGGCAGTGAGGGGGACAGTGAGTCCCGAAGCCCGGCCCAGAAAGCTCAAAGAGGGCATGGCCCAGGGTGTGCCTCCTCCCACAAGGACCTTGGGCCCACGCCTGAATATATATATATATTTTTAATTTTTAAAAAGTACTTGAAGTACACACACAAAAAAAGTACTTGAAATGAGAGTTTTAGTCCAAAGGAACATTCAGTAGGCCTTCATATACTAAACTTTTTACTAAAATTGATAAGACAATAACCTACTTTTCTTAGATGTCACTGAACATGCTCAGCAAATGATATTCTAAGTTTGAAAATAATAAAGAAGAAATGAAGGACCGTACATAGTCTCAGGTGGCTGTGTCACCTTCCTGACACTTACTGCCACCACTGTGGGCACTGTGTACCCCTCTCCTTCCTCCCCAGCCCTCGTGTATGTCTGGCACCCACCTCCCCCTTTCTTTTCCTTTTTATTTAAAATTTTAAAAAATTGGTCCCTTGCTTCCTACAGACTTCAAGGAGCCTATTTTACTTTTCAGCTTATAAACATGATATAGATTGTTGTAGATGTTTTGAAAGATGTCAAAAAGCAGAAAGAACAGAAAATTTCTCCAGCCTCAGTGGTCAAGGGTAGACAGTTTGTGGGGATGTAGAAATGTTGAACACACATTTTGACAGCACCTTGACAATGTTTGGCCATGTTCCTGCTGTAATATGTTTTAACTGATTCTCATTTCACCATTTGGTAAATAACACAGTGGTAGAGAAAAAAAAGGAGGTCTCATCACCAGGTGTGGTGACACATGTCTATAATTATAGGACTCTAGGAGACTGAGGCAGGAGGATCACCAGTTTGAGCCCAGTCTGGGCAATTTAGTGACTTAGTGAGACCCTGTCTTAGAATAATAATAAAAAAATAAATAAAGAGGGATAGGAGGCTGGGGATGTAGATCAGTGTGAAGGCCCCAGGTTCAGTCCCCAGTAATACACACACACTCACACACACACGCACACAATCACACACACACTCATGTATTGCAGGAAGACGAATTCAAAAAGGAGTGCTGTCCAGGGCTTTCTCCTGTACTAGCACATATACACACCCAGGCCGAACTGGGCTGCGGCTTTGACCCAGCCCAACTGTGGGAGTCCAGTGCTTTGCCCAAATCCTTCACAAGGCCCTCAGCTTCTGGGGACCCTTAGGTTTTGGGACTGAGTGGCAAAAGAGACAGCCTAACAGGAAAGCAGCCACCTTGAACTCTGCGCCCAAGGATAGATGGGTTTTAATTCCTTCTCTTCCTTCATTTTAGGCAAGCTGTATTCAATCACTTGGGGCTCAGTTTTCATGCTCTATAAGATGGGAACAACAATATGTGCCCTACCTCACTCACAAAACTGCAGGAGAAGAAATACCACATCTTCCTGGGGCCTCTTGTACAAGTAGCTGCGATGCTCTGCACATGAAAGGAAGTATTACTGATAACGCTGGCGGCAGCCATGGCCACGCCCACCCATGACCCTCTCTTCATTCCTGCAGGTGGACGCCAGCTCACTGATAGCAGCGTCCGTGATGGCCGCGCCGGGCGCCTTGGCCTTGTCCAAGCTGGTCTACCCCGAGGTAGAGGCGATCAGGACCCACGGTGACGAGGGAGTGAGGCTGAGCTATGGGTGAGGGCCGCGGGGCAGTGCGCAGGGTTGAGGGAGGGGCGTGAGGCGTGTCCTCCCCAACGCTCCTGGTCCTGTCCTCCCCGCCTGCCGCAGCCTTCCTTCTGCCCAGCCTAGGCACCCTTGGATCACGGTCCCAGTTGTCGCGGTTTTTTGCAGAAGCGCAGACTTCAGTTCTTGCCTCTTAATCTCTATCTGAGCAGCAGGATAGCAGGGGCTGGCCAAGGCACAGGGGAGTGACCCGGCGCTTGGGGGCGATGTGCTGACTGGCGTGGGTGTTGAAGTGGTTCCCAGAGGCTCAAAGTCACTTCTCTGCACCTCTAAGGGCTGACCGCCAGGTGGCACCCGCACACCGATGTGTAGAACGCTGTCCTAACCTATGTTCTCAGCCATAGAGGAAGGTTTCATCCTTCAAAACACTGAAAAAAGCTGGGCATGGTGGCACTAGCTTGCAATTCCAGAACTCTGGGAGGCTGAGGCAGGAGGATCTCAAGTTGGAGTCCAGTCTGGGCAATTTAGTGAGACCCTAAAGTAATAAAAAAAATAAAACAAAAGGCTGCAGCTGTAGTTTAGTATGAAGGCCCTGGATTTAATCCCCAGTACAAGCAATCAATTGTTGAAAGGCATCACTTTGGACCAATGTGCTTGGGGTCACAAAGAGTAACCCCACCCTCCTCCTCTAAGAGCAGCTCTGTCCTATGGAAAACACCCTGAGTCATGCCTAATTACGTTATATTTTCCAGTCTCCATCTTTAAAAAAGTAAAAGAAAACAGGTGGTTCCCATAAAATATTTTACTTAACCTAGTACATCAAAATACTGTCATTTCATCAGGTAATCAATATTAAAAGGATTACTGAGATACCTCACAGTCTTTTCTAATTTGTACCAATTCTCAAAATCTCTTCTTCAGGCTGGACATGGCACATGCCTGTAATCCAGTACTCAGGAGGCTGAGGCAGGAGGATTGCCACGAGTTTGAGGCCAGCCTGAACTACGTAGCGAGACCTTGTCTCAAAAGAATATATATCTTCTTTATTTTGCACCAACAATACAACTCAACTTGGACTAGCTTTCTTCTCAGTGGCCGAAAGCTACACATAGCTAAGAGCTTCCACCACCATAGAGCTAGAGATCGCCTCGTGTGTGTGTGCGTGTGTGTGTGTGTGTGTGTGTGTGTGTGTTACTGGGGACTGAACCCAAGGTCTTCATACTAGCTACATCCCCAGGTCTTTTTTTATGTATTTCGAGACAGCAGCTCACTAAGTTGCCCAAGCTGGGCTCAAACTTGTGATCCTCCTGCCTCAGCCTCCCAGCGTGCTGGGGTTATAGGCATGTACCACCACACCTGATAGGAGAGCTTGTCTTATCCCTGGGCTCCAATTTGATCTTTTCTCTCTTTGGACCTCAGAGGGATGACAGGGACACTCTGATTCTGAGACGCTCTGTCTAGGGTTCCTCTTGGAAACCCTATGATGAGGACCTTGCTGTGTGGGGAATGCTGATGATGGCAACTCTCTATCTTCACAATAGAGGTGCTCAGAACCTTGTAGAAGCCCTCAGCAGTGGAGCTGTCACCTCGGTGAAGGTCATTGCCAACATCGCTGCCAACCTGATCGCATTCCTGGCTGTGCTGGCCTTCGTCAATGCAGCATTGTCCTGGCTGGGTGCCCTGGTGAACGTCCCGGGGCTCAGCTTCCAGGTATGGCTCTCGGGGAGGTGGTCCCGGGCCAGGGCAGGCTGCAGACCTAGCAAGTGCCACCTGCTGTAGTGTGACCCTCCTCGCTGTGTCCTAGCTCATCTGCTCCTACACCCTGCGGCCAGTGGCCTTCTTGATGGGTGTCCCCTGGGAGGACTGCCCGGTAGTGGCCGAGCTGCTGGGGACGAAGCTCTTCCTGAACGAGTTTGTAGCCTACCAGGGGCTGTCCGAGTACAAGCGGCGTCGCCTGGCCGGGGCTGAGGAGTGGGTCGGTGCCAGGAAGCAGTGGATCTCGGTGAGTGTCTCATCTGCTCCCTGCAGCTGGGTGACACAGCGGCTCCCAAGGGCTCTGACAGCTGCTCTCCTGGCTCCCCAGGCCTGGCTGGGATGCGCTGGTCCAAGACTGTATCATCTGGGGACACCGGGCAGCCTGGGGCCCTGTTGCCATCTTCTGGGGCCTCTTGTTTAAAATCCCTGGGCTACAGTCGGGGTGGCCTCAGCCCAGCTGCTGCCCCTGCCTCTTGTGTAGGACATAGGTGTGATACGTGCCATGGCACTCCAAGGAGACTGTGAGTAACCAGAGATAGTCAAGGGCGAGGGGACGAGGAGACCGTGGGAAGCCTCTGCATGGTCCTCATTTTGTACATAGGAATTTGTTTTTCAACACAGATTTTACATGAAATCTCTTTCTTCATGATTTCTTCTAGTATTTCCATACTTAGAAAGTTATTTGGTAAGTATTGATTTCCTGGAACAATGTAAGGAAGTAGTTAAGGCCCTGGGCTTAGGAGTCCAACAGAACTGAGTTCAAATTCTGCCATCCGCCTCCTGCCGTGTGAACTTTCTCAGTCATTTGACCTCAGAGCCTCTCTTTGATCCTTTCCTAAATGAGTGCCACTATACCACCTTGTCACCAGAATCATTGCTATCCTGTTTTCTATTATTTTAAGCTCACTATGTTTTAATGACCTAGAATTCATTTTATATATGGGGTGAGGTATGGATCTGAACCTTTTTTTTTTTTTTCAAACTGCTTCATTGGGCTCTTAAAACTTCTTCCTGGGAAATTAAACAACTATTTAGAGCAAAATGGCAGTGGTGGGGAACCACCCTGCTTAATCACCTGCTCTGAGCCCGGCAGTTCTCAGGTGTCACAGGATCCTTTAGCTGCTGGCAGGTGCTGCCCTTCCACACTCTGGCACAAGAAACCTAGAGAGGCCCCTGACTTGCTTAAACTGAGCGTATACAGGGTGATTGAAAACTAAGATGAATGTTTACATGTTAAAAATATTGCTGTAAAAGACACATTGCTGTTAGGCCCCTCCAAGCATACCATCATTCTTGCCGCTTTCCGCAGTATCTCTGAAAGTCCTCTTTCCTGAGGGTCTTTAGTTGCACTGTCCTGGCTGCGCTGATATACTGAATCAATTCAAAATGTTTCCCTTTCATGCTCATCTTGACTCTGGGGAAGAGCCAGAAGGCACACAAATAGTGCCAGATCTGGTGAGTAAGGTGAATGAGGACGTAATGTGATGTTTTTACAGGTCTGCTTTTCCATTGGATGACCTTTGGCAGCAGCTTTCGCTGTATTTTTGTTATAACCCATAAAGACACTCACAAAAGAGGACTTCCAGAGCTGCTCGAGCAGGTGGCAAGCGTGATGGGATGAGTGTGCTCAGAGAAGGGGGAGGACTCAGAGGGGATAAGTGGTGGTGTGTCTTTTGCTGTAATACTTTGTTTGTTTTGCTATAATACGTTGTTAAAATGTAACCCTGCTGGGTGTGGTGGCCTGCAGGCCTGTAATCCCAGCACCTAGGAGGCTGAGGCAGAAGGATCCTTGTAAATTCAAGGCCAGCCTGGGCTACATAATGAGTCTAGGCCAGCCTGAACTAAATAGTGAGTCCATGTCTCAAAATACATACATACGTACATGCATACATACATATAAAAATAAATAAAATGTAACCATTCACCGTGTATCTAGACCCCGCCTTGTGGGTGGGGATGAGCTGGGCAGGTGGACCGGTTGGGCTCTGAGGGCTCCTTCCCTCCCTCCCCTCGGCCTGCGTTGGCCCCAGTGAGGGAGAGGCTGTTTTCCCAGTGCCCAGCAGGGCCACAGGGAGGGGCTGAGCCCGCCTATATCACCCCAGCACCGGGTAAAAGGTGGGTGGCAGGGGAGAAACTGGAGCCAGCAGAGAGCTGGGAGGGCACAGGCGGAGAGGTCACAGAGCTCAGACACAGAGGAGGAGGAAACTGTGGCTGGAGCTGGGTGTTGTGGGGCCCGGCGCCCCAGGGGAGCCTCTCCTAGCCACTGCCTGTATCCTCAGGTCCGCGCAGAAACCATTGCGACGTTTGCCCTCTGTGGATTTGCCAATGTCAGCTCCATCGGCATCATGCTGGGTGGCCTGAGTGAGTCCTGTGCGCCTCGGGGCGGTGGGGACCAGAACTTGCCAATGCGAGTGGCCTCCTCTTCCAGGAGCCTCTCATCTTGCACTCGCTCTGGAAGGTGACACCTGCCCTTGGGCCACACAGAGGAGATGAAAAGGCACCAGGAGAGCCATGCGGTGCGGTCAGAGGCGGTGCTTCGCTGGCCCTGAGCACTGTTGTCCTTTCCAGCCTCTCTGGTCCCCCATCGGAGGAGCGACTTCGCAGGGCTGGTGCTGCGGGCACTCTTCACCGGGGCCTGCGTGTCCCTTGTCAACGCCTGTGTGGCAGGTGCGGGCGGGCCTGGTAGTCCCCAGGTCCAAGTGGCCCCAGGGCACTGCCTGCAGCTGCCGTCCCTCCACAGGCATCCTCTACGCACCCAGGGGAACCGAGGCCGGGTGCGGGGGCCTCCTGAACCGCACGCTCAGGGGCAGCAGCTTCGAGGTGTACCAGTGCTGTCGCAGGGCCTTCCAGAGGTGAGGGCTGCGTGGCCGGGCAACAGGGTACAGGTAGGAAAGTCCTGGCTGCAGCCGAGGTGGTGAGGACAGGAGGAGGCAAAGGTGTGCGGCCCCAATTTGGGGAGGAGGAGTGGACCAGAGACACCAAGCGGCCTTCTCAGGGTTGCACAGCGGAGTCAGCCTGGAGCTCACACCACACCCTGTGTTTTTTTCAGCACCAGCCTAGAGTTCAGCCCAGCCATGCGGGACAACTGCTGCCGGTTTTACAACCATACCGTCTGTGGCTAGCGGCCCCACGGAGCATCTGTCCCCAGCTTCCCTCTCCAGGCTGTTCCTCGACAAGTCCCAGGGCCTGGGCCACCCCAGTGCCACAGCGGGGAAGGAAGCCAGTCCTCCCTGCACCCCATTTCCTCTCTCCCCACATGTGAACTCTCAGGGCCACTCTGTCCCCGTCTCTATGCCTTCCCTCGTGTCACGGATGTCACCGCTGAGGCCTCTGCCCTTCTCTCGGCTCAGTCTCCTCTGCGCCCCAGCCCTGGACTCAGCGGCTTCGCCCACTGGAGGCTGCTCCTGGAGACCCTGCCTTCCATCTGGAGACGCCCCTCCTCCCCCCAGCACATCCCAAGCAGGTGTCTGTGGGATGTCGTGTGAGGTGCAGAGAGGGTTCCACAACCCACAAGACTTGGAAAGGGTGGTCCCAGTAAAGGTTGATGCTGTTAGGGTTTCCTTTCCTTTCCTTTTCTTTTATCTTTTCTTTTCTGTAGGACTGGGGTTCAAACCCAGTGCTCCACCACTGAGTGACAGCCCCAGCCTAGTTTTTGTTTTTGTTTTGTTTTTTGAAACAGGGTCTCACTATGTTGTTCAGAATTGCCTTCAATTCACTATGTAGCCCTGCAGTGATCCCCCTGCCTCAGCCTCCTGAGTGCTGGAATTATAGGTGTACACCACCACACTTGGCCTTAGTTTGTTTTTGCTCTTTTACTGTAGACTTGTCTGTGCTTGATCTAACTATGATACAGTGTACTTTCTCATTTTATGTTGCTGTCTTAGTTGAAGGTTTCATGGGATATCACTGAGGATGTGCTGGTATATGTTCCAGCTGGCTTACATGATTGTGATATTAGCAGGTACAGAATCCTGTCTCGTTTTATTATGCTTTCACTCAGCGCTCACACTTAGTCCTGTGAGGTTGGCACTATCGTTTTCTTGAGGTGAGGAATCAGAAGCCCAAGAGGATCAGGAATTTGCCCAAAGTGACACTGCTAAAAAGAGAAAAAGGCAGGGTTTGAACCCAGGGCACCCAGTTCCAGTCTGTGGTGTTTTTCACTGCAGGGAGCCATGAGTGGGGGAGGTGGCTGGCCTTCTCTCCCCAGCCCTCTGCCCAGGAGGTCCTCCCCCTGCCTTTGTTTCTGGAATTTTCCCAGCTCACCTTCTGGGTCTCCCCGTGAGTGCTGCTCCTGTCCTGCAGCTCTGGCCGAGGTGATGCCCATGCACCCTGTCTCTGTGGGCCCCCGGTACCTGCACCTTGAGCCCACCTGCCACCTCTGACTTCCTTCCCAGGCAGAAGGAGCTGGGGGCCCAGGTGGCAGCAGGTCCCACTTTTGCTCTACGTGGACTCTGCTTCCGGTGGACACTGGCCCTGGCCCTGTGGCCTGAGTCCTAGTCTCAGCTCCACAGGGTGAAGGCTCAGCCTCACTCACACACCGGGTCAGGCCTTTGCCCTGTCCCTTGCTCCCCTGTCTCTGGTGTCCAGGACCTCCTGGCTCTTCCCTGCCTGCCTGTTAGCCTTAGTGCCACCCACTGGGCCAGGAGAGTCCAAGGACACCCTGCCCTCCCCTGGGCTCCCTGCCCACTCCTCATGGGAAAGACTTGAGACACTAGGCATGGGGTTCAGGAGGCTTTGGGCTCCCCATAGTACCTAGGGCAGTGCTTGACCTGTGAAAGGGGCCCCATGTCTGTGGAACTGAATTGCAGCCTCTCTTAGAGGCGCCAGCGTATAGATCTCACCTATGTGCATAGACTGCAGTTCTGACCTGGGAGACAGGCAGAGTTAAAGGCACCTTAGTCCCAGAGCAGCAAATTTCTCCTCTCCCCACCCACCACACTCCTTCTTCCTCTTGTACTCCTGGGAGTCAGGAAGTGCAGATATGAACTCCTCAGGTGTGCATGCATTCCTGCATCCTGGGAAGCAGCTCCTAAGTCAGGTTGGCACGGATACCATCCCCACCGCTTCCACAGCCCTGCCAGGCATTGTTAATCAATCACAGCACTCTGCTCTATGTTAGCCTGGTGCAGGAAGGGTCCATCATCAAGTGACTGAAGGTACTCTGTCAGGAAAAAAGAAAATACTTACTATCCCTGTGCTAAGAAATAGACCCAAACTGCTGCAGATACTACCTTGCTGGCCTGGGAGGGTCTGGCATTCTTTTCAACAGCTCTAGAAATTAAAAGAGGCGAGAACTGCCACAAAGCATGGGATCTGTGTGTGTGTGTGGTCTTATTTTACAGTAGAATGTGTTATAAACTGTGCCTCTCTGGATTCCTCTGTTGAAATTGTGATAAGAGGTAGGGTGTCTGGGAGTCAATTAACTCAGAGTGTGGAGTCCTTGAGAATGGACCAGTGACCTCATAAAGGAGGCCCCAGGGAGTCCCCTTCTACCTTGAGCGATTAGTGTGAATGGTTACCATCTGAAAGCTGGAAGAGTGTCCTGACCAGAATCTGACCATGCTGCTATCCTGACCTTGGACTTCCAGCCCCTAGAACTCTGAGAAATAAGTTTCTGCTGTGTATAAGCTGCTCGGGTTATGGTATTTTGTTGTAGTCTGAACTGGCTAAGACAGAGCCCTCGCCCTCATGACCTCGTCCCTCCCAAAGGCTACATTAGGATCCCAATCCAGTCCATTGCACCTACTGTGTGCCAGTCATGGGGGAACAGCCCTGAGCTTACTGTAAGGAGGTGGAGGACTGGAATCTTCCTTGGAGAAGAGACTGGGAAGAGACGGCCACAGAGCCATCTGCAGTGAGCAGACCTGGAGAGGAAAGAGGAGGATGAGGTCGCCAACAGGGGTTCTCAGGTGTCCAGTGGTGACCTTCCAGTACACTTTCTGAGGCTGTTTGAATATTACAAAGTTAGAACATTGCCAGAGTAGGATTGCACATATCATAGTTAAAGGATTACCTGTTTTCAACACCGGATACAATGGTGGATTGCTTACAGGATAATGATAGGATCTTTTTGTTCATCTAAAGCCAAATTCAAAAATTTTAAAAATCCATTTTTATTTATAACAAATATACATAGTAGGGCATGGTGGCACACACCTGTGATCCGAGGCTGGGGCAGGAGTCCAAGTTTGAGGCTAGCTTGGGCAACTTACCAAGACCCTGTTTCAAAATTTTAAAAAAGATGTAAAGGACCAAGGATGCAGCTCAGTGGTACAGTCCTTGAGTTCAATTCCTTGCATCATTAAAAAAAAAAAAAAAAAAAAGGAATGTTGCACATTTTCATATAAACAGGTTTTTACTGGAAATGTGTTGATTCTGCATTCTTTGGTATTTAGTGTAATTATATCAATGTTCCAGTCTTACTTATTTTAAATTAAGTCCCAAGGGAGTCCAGAGTGTGCTCTGTGACTTTCTGAGTGAATTTATGAGGAAATTTCCCCTCAGGGTGGTTAGCTTGGCCTGCCCAGTAGATTTCAGACTTCTGGGCTCCAAAACTGTGCATTAAAAAAAATTCTGTTGTTTCAATCCACTGAGTCTAAGGCAGTTTATTCTGGCAGCCCTAGGCAGCCAATATAGGTATCTTAAATGGGATCCTACAACAGAAAAAAGACATTCGGGAACAACTAACAAAATCCATATAAAATACGGAGCTCAGTTAATGTCATGCCAATATTCATTCATTGCAAGAAGGTATCATAGGACCTGAGTCTGTTTGACCTGCTATAAGGAAATACCATAGGCGGGGTGGCTTATACACAACGGAAATGTATTTCTCACGGTCCTGGAGGCTGAGACATTCAGGCAAAGGTGCTGGCAGATTCTGTGTCTGGTGAGGGCCCCTTTCTCCTTGACGGTCACCTTGCTTGGTCCTCACTGGCAGAACTCCTCTTCCCTGAGGCCGTTAATCCCCTCCATAAGGCATTTGCCCTCCCTAAGGCCACACTTATAAATATTTTAACCTTGGAGTTAGGATTTTAACATAGGAATTAGGGATGGGAATAAACACTCAGACCTGCAGAACACAGTGATGTAAGATGGTAATGATAGAGCAAACTGGCTGTGGGCTATATGGGAATTTGGTATTTTCGTGCAATTTTTCTGTAAATCTAAACTATTCTGAAATTTAAAAATTTATTTTAAAAATTGCATAGGGAAAAGGCCCTGTAATCTGGCCCAGGAATAGTGCTGGCCTGGACTATAGGCTCCCAGCGGGAGGGCACTAGGGTCAGGAGTTGACCATCTGTCTGCATCAGTCCCATCAGCCCCTTCTTCTCATGGCCTGGGTCTCACCTCTCCTGGCCTTCCCTTTAGTTTGAGCTCATGCCTTTGGTTGAATATTGACGAGCTCTGATCTCTTCCAAACACATGCAGAACATCATGTGCTTGAATCGACTTCTGAATCAGAACCAGCGAGACCTGAGTCTGGACAGGGCCATGATCATCATTTGGAGGGTGGCTGCCCCTACCCTGGCCTTTCTGAGAGTGTTACACCCACAGCGTGGATGGCGTCTGTCACCACGTTTATATGTTTGAGTCATGAGACTCATAAGAGTGATTCACTGATTGAACTAGGGCAAGGCCAAGTCCACGTTCTTGCCAATATCCTCTCAGATTCCTGAGAAAGAATATGAATTATGAAACCCAGAAGCGGAGCTGAGAGCTGAGTCACCACGCTGGGGCTGTCTCAGAGCGAGCTCATGCCCACCCTTCCTGCAGGCCAGTTATCCAGCTTTGCTTTGGATTTGATGAAAGTTGATTTATTTCCAGAAAGCTCCTTTAATCTGAGCTACTTTGGAAGGTTCCTTTTTGTAATCAAAAGGACATTGCCTAGGATAGCCACTTTATTGCACTACCCCTTATTTTGCTTGGGACAAAGTGGTTGTATATTATTTGCTTAAATCCCACCAATGATAAGATTATTATTCCCTCTCGGTGCAATCAATTTCATTAGAGAGTCCCACTTTTTAGAATTTTTTTTTAAAATTTATATAAGAAAGTGCTTCATTTTGCCATTCTGGGCCCCTCAGAATGGCTTTCATGCTTTGTTGTTCTTTTTGCCTACTTACCAAGTAGTACTTGTTATTTTTAGAAGCCAGATCATATAGATACCTTATAGGAATATTCTAGTCCCTTTTCCATCTGGCAGCCCTTCAACCATCTGAAGATGGTGACCACCCAGATTCTTCTCTCTGAGCCAGGGACAGTTGTTCATCACATCACACACAGCAGGGGTTCAGAATTTGCCCCAGACCCAGTCCCAGTGGCTCTGCATTCTTCTGCAGACAGCACAGGAGTCATGAGCAACTCCAAGATCCAGCCAGGACACGGTGTGCTAAGTATGACCTCATGGGTGGAACCACGATGATGCAATGGGACAACAGGCAGGATATGGCCTCGGGATGGGGCAACAATGAGGCCGACTTGTGAGGAAGGAAGAGGGTGAAGAAGCCAAATGGGTGCTTCTGGAACCTCAAATCTGCGGGCCTGCACTTGGGTGTGAAACTTGAGGAGGAACTGTCACTGTGGAAGAGAAGGGGAGAAAGCTGTGGCCCGGATCATAAAGGGGCCTGGAAATGGGGTACAGCAAGAATGGGGCAGGTAGGACCTCATTTGCTGGGACATCCTGCCTACCTGCCATCGAGGGTGGCAGGCAGGTCTGAACTTCCCACGGGGTCACCTTCCAGTCCCAGAAGTGGGAGGGAATGGCTGCTTCAGACCAAGTTCTACCAAGACATAGAACGGTGGGGCAGGAGGAGCCACGCCGAGTGGGGCTGTGTGACTGGGGTGAAGGGGAGGCCAGCATGCCGGCCGCTTACTCAATGCATGAGGATAAAGGCTTTCAGAGAAGAGACTCGGAAAGGAAAACCTGCTGTTGAATGAAACCCTGGCTCTGCCCTGGCGGAATATTCCAGTGAGGAAGGAAAGACAGAGGTGATGAGAAATCAACCTGGCTGTAAATGAATAGCAGGAACCTTGCTCACAAGCTCAGAATTTTAAGATAACAGGCCCCACAGTCTGACTGCAGGACACTGAGCCAGCATAGAAAGCAGCTGGTTGTTCAACATCATTGTCCCCTTTTTCTTCTTTAGTAATAACTGATACTCCAGCTGGGCACATGGCTTCTTAGGATAAAGACTACATTTCTGAGTCTTTCTTGTAGCTAGAGAGTCATGTGACTAAGTTCTGGCCAATAGGGTGAGCAGAGGTCAAGCAGGCAGCCTCTGTATTGTGCCCTTAGAAGAGGAGTGGGCAAATACGTGAAAAAATGTTTGACATCTCTGGCCATTAGAGAAATGCAAATTAAAACAACACTGAGTTTCCATCTTGCTCCACGAAGAATGGCTTCCTTCAAGAAATCAAGTAACAAATGCTGGTGAAGCTTCTGTGGGAAAGGAACCCTTTTACATTGTTGGCAAGAATATAAACTAGTACAACCACTATGGAAATCAGTATGAAGAGTCCTCAAGAAATTAAAACTAGAAATTCCATTTTACCCAGCGATTCCCCTTATAGGTAACTTCTCACAAGAGTTAATATATAAAAATGCACACTTATGTTTATAGCAGTACAATTCATAATAGTTAAATCTTGGAACCAGCCTATATGCCCATTAAGAGATGAATGAATAAACAAAATGTGCTATTTGTAAACAGTGCGGTGCTACTGTACCATAAAGAAGGATAAATTTGAGTCATCCATAAGAAAATCAATATATCTTGAGACCATAATGTTAAGTGAAATAAATCAGACACTTGAACTTAATGATCTTGTGGTATCTCTTATGTGAGAGATGCAAAAGATAAATAAAGAGCAAAAAAAAAAAAAAAATAGGAAACGCGGAGACAGATCTTTCAAATGGAAAGAGGACCAAGAGGTGGAGGGAAGGAAGCAGTAGAGGAGCTTCAGAAGGGGATGAGAAGAGAATTGAGATGTCTTAGGTACCTGCTCCAGCTCTCCAGGAGGCATGTGATTGTTATGGCCAGCAAACGTGCACTAACAAAAAATAAAAATTAAAAAAAAGAGGAGGGTGGGCAGGTTTTTCCTTAAAGGTTCAGATAGGAAATATTTTAGATTTTGTGGGTCATATTATCTCTGCTGAAACTAACTATTCAACTCTGCCCTTGTAGTTTGAAAGGGGCCGCAGAAAATAAAAACTTAAATGAGAGATGCCGGGTCTAATAAAGTTGCAAGAGCAGATGGCCGGTCATGACAAGAGTTTGCTGACCCCTGTCTCCGATGAAGAGCCTCGTTGTCATATCTTTGTTCCATGCCATGCTGAAGGCGGGTAGGAAGGCCAGCCAGGTGAGACCATGAAGTCAAAGGTGACATCCGAAACCCTCGATGACTTTGCTGTGCTCAGCTACCATGACAACAAACTTTAGTGAGAGGGCTGCATTTTTGCCTCATTTGGGTCATTACTGGAAATCGCTAGTTCACATACCCTGCCCACAGAAAGAGAGAACCAGAAATATGCTAAGTAGGAGCAGGCTTGCCTCTTGCTGGAGGGATTCCCCTTGAACGAATGGGAAATGAGATATTAATAACCAGGTGCCTAGCACTCCTGTGCCACTGGTTTTCTAGCAATGTGTGGTTCATATAACCTATTGAAGCCCTAGGCGGCCCATTCTCTCTGAAAAACTTCAAACCTGGAGTACATTCTCACTGTCCACCAGGATTTAAGGAAGATGGGCTGGGTTTTGTGGTGCACTCCTATAAACCCAGCACTTTGGGAGGCTGAGACAGGAGGATCCCAAGTTGAAGCCCAGCCTAGGCAGCTTAGTGAGACTCTGCCTAAACATAATAAATAATAAAAAGGGTTGGGGATGTAACTGAGTGCGTGAGTCTGGCCCAGTCTCACTAACCAGATCACGTTCCCTTGAACAACCTAGAGGTGGCCCACGAACAGAACCAACCCTTTCAGCTCCCAACTGGCACCTCCTCCCTGCCCGGCCTCACAAGTTTTGCTCAGCCTTTAGGAGCAGGTGTCCAGTCCCACACAGGCGGCATCGTGAGTTCTCTCCACATCACAGCTTCCTTCTGACCGGGCAGGGTCCTTATTCACCACCCACATGGAAGCCAGGTGTCACCAGCAGATCAAGGCCTGGATGCCACAGCCTCTCCTAATGTCGGTACCGTGGGCACCTCTACCCCATGAGCCTGAGTGGGGAAGCACGAGAAGCTCCCACATGGATCACCTCTGCTGCTCTGTCCCCATAGACAAAGGACATGCTTCTCCCGCAAAACTGCTACTTTTCTCTTCCAGGAAAAAGTAAAAGTCATCTTGCAGATGACAATTTTTTTTTTTAATGCTGGGGATCAAACCTAGAGGTCTACCACTGAACTACATCCTTAGCCCTTTTATTAATTTTAAAACAAGAGTCTTGCAAAATTGATCAACTGCCCAAGGTGGCATGAGATCCTCCTGCCTCAGTTTCCCCAGTGCTAGGATCACAAGCCAGCACTGCTATACTCAGCTAGAAAACCCATTTTATAAGTGAAAATTTGCTTTTATCTCTGGAATGTTCCTCTTTCCTTGAGATTCTTTTCTACTTTTACAGGGAGCACTTGTTTGTATTCTCACCAAACTATTTTTTTTTCAAAGCCAGTGCCTCAATTAGAGGAGAAATAAACTGTGTCAAAGCACACACATTCAAGGGATCTTCTCTTGGGCAGTGCCCAAAGGGCAAAAATCTCTAATCTCTCCTCTCCTTTGTGCCTGGAACTTGGCATTACATCAATGTCAGCTGCTGGGAGCCAGAGTTTGGCCGGGGAGCAGAAACAGAAGCCTGAGGTGAGAAAGAATTCGGGTGTGAACGGTGTGGGTGTGGATGGTGTGGGTGTGGACAGTGCGGGTATGGACCGTTGGCTGAGCGATCTTCAGTAAATCGTCCTCCCAGCCAAAGCTGTAGTGAATTGCAGGAAGCTCTTGTCTGTGGGTCTCCACAAGCTAGTGGGTTTCATCACAGTCTCAGTAATTCGTTGGTTCCCTTATAACAGTGAATATTCTGTAGTTTATGAGCACTTTACCCTAAATCAGGCAGTATATTTATTACTTGGGATTCTTTTGGTTGCCAATGACAGAAAAGAAAACCAGTGACTTGGGAGGAGGGACCTGGGTGGATGGGCTCCAGGAAGAATGAGACCCAGGGCTTGGTGACTCCAAGACTCTGCCTCCCTCCCATCTCTGCTTCGTGTTTGTGTCTCTCTGCAAGGTGACTTTTTTTTCTTTTTTTGAGACAGGGTCTCACTATGTGGTGCAGGCTGGCCTTGAACTCATAGCAATCTTCTGTCTCAGCCTGTACTGGGATTACAGGCATTTGCCACCACACCTGGCTAAAATGACTTCTTTTTTATAGAACCGAATTTCTCCTCAGGCTGGGACCAACCGCTTGTTAGTCTGCTTCTCTGACAGTTAACTGAGGGTCGGGAACAGAGCTCTTTAATGTGACAGTGGCGCCTGCCATGTACCCTTCTTCAGGCCAGTTATAAAAAAGGGATGTGGGGACCACAGCAGTCAGGCTCGCTGGGAACAGGTAAGTAGGAGCCAGCAGGACACCAGGGACAGAGTGGATTTGGAGAGCAGTTCCCCCCAAAAATGGGGTGCTGTTCCCCAAAGAAAGGCAGCAATACTTTCCATTTATCTATAAAGATTTACAATTTTTAACAGTCTGAGATAATAGAAACAATGCAAGTGTCACTTTTGAAATCACTTAGGGAAAGGGACTAAGTTTTCTGAATGCTTCCTGTGGGACAAGTTCTGTGCACCTGCTACTTGACTAATCTTCAAAAACTAACCAGCAATCAGCCGTGCTTGTCGGTGGCACACACCTGTCATCCCAGCACTTGGGAGGCTAAGGCAGGATTCATGAGTTCAAGACCAGCCTGGGTTACCCAGTGAGTGCAAAGCCAGCCTGGACTGCACAGTGAGACCCTGTCTCAAAACAAACAAAACACTAGCAAACAGACACACCAAGAGGCAGGTGGATGCTGAGTTGTGGAGCGGGTGTTGCAGTCAGGGTTTTCAAGGGAAACAATTTATTACAGGACACATAATTTACAGGATTATTTATAATAGTCACACAAAGAGTCAAATACAGAAGAGTGCAGGAAATCTGTCCACACACTAAAGACCCAAAGAATCCAGCTGAGGGCCTGAATCCCACAGCAATGTCCTCCATGAATCCAGCTGAAGACCTAGAGCCCAAGACAATACCCCCATGAGTCCAACTGGAGGTCTAGAGCCCATGACAGTGACTTATGCAAGTCTCTTTCACTGATCTGCGCTGGGAAGGCCCAAAGGGCAGCGGTGGAAGCCAGAAGGTCTGTGCCAGTGGGATGAAGGATCTATGGCAGCAGGGATCTGCACTGGATCCAGGAAGTGATGCTCAAAGTAAGGACCAGAGCTCCCCTGGAAAATACCGCAGGCATCCTCAGCAACAGCGAGGTCCCAAGCTCCTCTGACAATGAGAACAGTCAAGTTTGGATCAGGAATCCAGCGTGATGAGCTTATCCAGGAGAACCAATAGCAACAGGAGAACCAACAGCACCACCTCTTCCTCTCCTGTTCTTCTTATGCTGTTGGCAACAATCTTCAGGTGGGCCATCCACACCCACATGCTGATTCAGTTTAGCTGGGTGTTACAAGTTGACCACAAGTTGTCAATCCACCATAGCGGGATGTGTTGTTCAAGCACCCACCTCGGTGGCTGAGGCAGGCTGAATCCAGTGCTGTTTGACATTAACCCGAGGCTGCCATGCTGCAGGTGCCCCAGCGACACGGAAGGGCAGCAGATAGACACAGGCCCGCGGTCTCCACAAGTTCTGCCTCCCTGCCACCCTAGCCTGGGTGCTGGACAGGCAGGGGCCACTTGTAGGGAGCCCCAGTTGAGGCCTCAGCTGTTGGAGGAAGGAGACAAGCATCCCCACTGTCCCCACCCCAGCCCTGTGCTCACAGCAGCTTGACTGTTCTAGGCATCTGCACTTTAGTGTCTTAGAACCAGAACAGCCCAGAATGGGAACCAACGGTGCCCAGCCTTTGGGCCCTGGCCATGGGAAGAGGAAAGCCAGGCTTGTCTTGTATCATAAAATAGCAAACTGCTGCCCAATTCTCGTGTGTGTGCAATCTCCGCCAGAGGTGCTGCCCTGATTAGGACACGAGGGTCTCCAGGTTCAGGCAACTGCGACCACCACCCACTAGTCTGAGCTGAGAAGAGAGGACCCTTGGAGCTCAGGAAAGGGGTTGGGGCTCAGAAAGAGTACCTACTTCCTGCTCTTCCCCACTTCCTTCTTTCTTTCTTTCTTTCTTTCTTTCTTTCTTTCTTTCTTTCTTTCTTTCTGTTGTTGTGTTCTTTTGAGACAGGGTCTTGCTATGCAGTTCAGGATGGCCTTGAACTCACTTTGTAGCCCAGGCTGGCCTGGAACACATAGCGGTCCTCCTGCCTCAGCCTCCTGAATGCAGGAATTACATGCATTCGCCACCATGGCTCAGCTTCCTTTTTGCTTTTCATTGAAATTGAAGTACTATACATGTCATTTCTTCAATGAAACAAGACTCGGAGGCTTATAACAGCAGTGACAGTGACAGAAATACATTTCGGCAATTCCTTTCCCACCACCAACACTCCCCTTCAAACTCTTCTTCCTTCTTTCCTTCCTTCCTTCCTTCTTTCCTGGTACTGGGGATTAAACCCAGGACCTTCCAACTGAGAGACATCGCAGTACTTCTTAAAAATTTTTTATTTTGAGTCAGGGTCTTGCTAAGTTGCTAAATTGTCCAGGGTTTGAACGTGAGATCCTCCTGCTTTGACCCCGCAGTGTGCCAGGGTTATAGGTGTGTGCCACCGCATCTGTACCCCCACATTTACTCCAATTCTTGAGCTTCAGGGTCCTGCTTTCTCAGTTCTTTTCCATGTCTTCTTCCCAAATTTCTTTATGGTCATTCATCTCTATTGTTCCCGCTCTCATTCTCTTTGTTTTGGTTTATAATTTTTAAAATTTCTTTAATTTCTTAGTGGGGATTTGAGAGAAAACAGTGCTAAATGCACACATTTAATGGGCAGACCTAGGGTCTTGCTTGAGAGACAGAGTAACACCCAGACAGAGCTGCAGGGTAAATTACATTTCATATTCCTGTGGTTCTTTGGGCAAGGTAATTAACCTTTCTGAGCCTCGGATTTCTCATCAGTAAAATGAGAAGACTTCACCTTCTTCTAACTCACAAGGCTATTGTAAGCATGAACTCTGATACTGCAGGGTTTTGACCAGGCCTAGTTGAGTGTGAGGCAGAGATCTGAACCATCCCACAAGTTGGCCTAAAAACCAGCATGGCTGCTAAAGGGCTGCCCTTTCAGCCTGCATCCCAGGAGGTAGACAAAGCATGGGACAGAGCCACATCAAACCCAGCCTGACTCCAATTGTGTGAGTGAGAAGCAATGCTTGTCAGTCATAAGCCACTAATGCTGTCTGTCACTGAAGTGTCCTGTAACGAGGGCACAGTGGTGGTCTGAGGTGGCCCTGGCACTCCAGGAAGATGTCAGGTGGCCAGGTAAGATCGCAAGGTGAGAACGCCAGGACCTGTGATCCAGCAGCTTAGGATGCTGGAGGATCCCAGGTTCAAGGCCAGCCTGGGCAACTTATCAAGACCCTGTCTCAAAACCAAAACCAGACTGGGGATGCAGCTGAGTAGTAGAGCATTTGCCTAGCATGGGGGGTGGGTGTCTGGGTTTGATCCCTGTGGCTGAAAAAAAAGTTCTGTGTTGTTGAAGGTTGTTACGTAGTGGTTTCTGGCACACGTGACTACTCCGATCCTGACTGGTGCAGAGATGGGACTGCAGCCTGGTGGTCTGGAGCTGGCTTTGCCTGCTGTCAGTGGGCTCTTGGGGTGGGGTGTTAGTCTGCAAAAGTGACACATTTTCCATGGAGGCACCTGACAGGATGGTAAGCTTTCTATCTCTACCTGGCTAAAGGTTGAGTCATCACTATGTAGCCCAGGCTGGCCTTAAACTTGGTGGTGATCCTCCTGCCTCAGCCTCCAGAGGGCTGGGATCACAGGCATGTGCCACCACATCTGGCCCCAAAAAGCAATTTGAAAACCACTGGTTCTTATTGTACTGGGGAGGCCTCTGACCTTCATCGATTGAGTTGCTGCATACTCATTTACATGTGAACTGCCCAAAATTCACAGTCATGATTATGAACACAGAGATCAAAAAGAAGCTAGCTGGGCATGGTGGCACTCTGAGAGGCTGAGGCAGGAAGATCCTAAATTTGAGCCCAGCCTGGGCAATTTGGCAAGCAGCCGTCTCAAAATAAAACATAAAATGGACTGGGGTTGTTCAGTTCAATCCATAATACAAAAACGACAACAGCAAAACAAAGAAAGAGGAAAGAGAGGGCTTTAATCCCAGAAGTTACACAAGCCTAACCCTCAGGAGACCTGCACCAGACACCGCCGTGTTGCACTTGGGGCTCTGGGGCTTGTCTGGGCTGACACTAAGAAGGGACACTATGAGACTGGGGGGTGGGGTGGCATGGTTGCATCATGGCCTCAGGTGCCTGGTGTTTCTAACAAAGTGTCTTGCTCCTGGAAACACAGGCTCAGGCTCAGTCTCAGCTGGGACGGGTGGGTGAGGCAGGGCTGGCCGCCAGGCGGGGCTGAGAGAATGTGGCAGGGGGTGGAGATGCGTGAGAGGCCTGGCGCCTTGCAGAGAGCATCTCTGGGCCCGCTGAGCCCTGTGCTCCAGGAACGAGCAACTGCCACAACCCGGGGTGTGTGTGTGTGTGTGGGGGGTGTAGTTCTGAAACACCTCTAGATAAGAGTGCCAACCCTCCAACAGAGTCCTTGGTCATAGCCTGTCTCTGTCACTTTCGGTCATGCCTCAGTTTCCTCTTCTCCAGCAGGCTCAAAAACAAGCACTGTGAGAGACAGGAAACCCATGCTTCACATGCATACTCATGCTTAAAGTCAAGAAGAAAGGAAGAAAAGCACTTTCGAGAATCTGATGCCTGCTTCCACCTGCTCCAGTTGGCTGTGACTGAGGCTCTGCAAGGAGACTGAGGCCCTCTCCTCTCTTACCTTCCTCAGCTTCCCTGGTTGACCCTGGGGTTGGGTGAATCCCAGCACTGCCACCTGACTGGCCAGTATCCAGGATGGTGTCTGTGAATCTGAACCAGAAGCAATGCTAAATTCACACAGTTTGGTCTCCTAACAAAAGATGGGGCAAAATCAAGATCCATAGAGCACTCTTATCTGAACCCCTCTTCTGCTGACCTGCATCAGCTGTGGTGGGGCCATCACAGAAGCTGGCAACTGGTCATTATCACCTGGCCCCTACCCAGACTTCTGGGATCTGCAGGGTCCTAGGGCTTGAGCAGGGTGTAGGCAGCAGAGCAGGAAATTATCCAGGAACATACTCCTTCACACGCGTCACCTGTAGTCCCTGTGATTCAGAGAAGCAGCAGGTGCACAAACAAGGGTGCACTTCATAGAAACACCATCTACTTAGCAACATTCTCCATCGCGGTGGGAGGGCTTGGACAGAGAGGGAGAGAGGAAGGAACATAGCAGACTGAGGGCTGGCTCTGCCGCGCCCATGCACTGTGGCCTCTGATGATCCCTCCTTAAACCCCAGCTGCCTTCACTGAAAGAGAACAAACCAAATCATACCCTGTCAGATGTAAGGAGACTGCAATGGTTTCATGCGAAATAGAAAGCTTTGCTGCAGGTGACAGAGGACCCATCTGAAAACAGCTTAAACTGTGTCATGCTGAGCCACAAGTTCAGCTGCTGCATGGTTCCAGAATTGGCTAATTCAGAGGCTCTGTGATTACACATAGCACAGAAGGACACGGTTCTTCCCATCTTTCAACCCAGCCATTCTTGGGTGTCAGTGACTCCCTTCTTGGTGGCCAGATGACTGAAATAGCTCCAGGAATTGCTCTTCCACCCACCTGATCCCTCTCTCTCTCTCTTCATTCCTTCCCTCCCTTCCTTCCTGAAAACTCTAAATGTAGTTCTAACCTCAGGTGCGTCTCAACCAGGTACTCAACCAATGACTTGCCTTAATTCTGGATGGACTTCTATGCCCATCATCACCTGTTTCTATGGCCAGGAAGGTGGCACATGCTAATTGTCCAACCCAAACAACTCAGAACTGTGTTGCGGGCTGACGGTGATTCCCCAGAACACAATCAGGTACTATGGGAAGGAAGGGTGGATTTGAGGGCCTCAGTGCAGGGAAGTGTCACTCTCTCCCTATCCAAGACAGGGCTGTCTCTTGCTGTGTAAGAGCTGTAATTGAAAAACACAACGTGTTTAAATTCTTAAAAAACTGATTTCAAAAGACATTGCCATGAATTGCCCTTAAAATCTTCCTTCTCACTTCAAACACATTTATCCCATCATTTTTGCCACCTTTTGCAGCACCTCTGGAAGTCCTCTTTTGTGAGTATATTTAGTTTTGCTGTTGTGGCTGCCTTAAGATCTTACATTGATCCAAAACATTTTCTTTTTATGGTCATTTTGACTTAGGGGAAGACCCAGAAGTTAAATGGCACCAGACTCAGTGAATAAGGTGGCTGAGGGCGCTCCATTATGTTTTTATTTTGCCTGCTTTTCTGTTGGACGGCACTGGGCAGCAGCATTCACATTTTTGATTACATCTCCAAAAGATACTCAGAAAAAGAGAACTTTCGGAGCTGCTTCAGAAAGTGGCAAGAATGAGGGGATAAGTGTGTTTGAAAAGAGGGGGATTCATGGCAATGTCTTTTACTATAACGATTTTTTAGAAAAAACTTTAAACCTTCACTGTGTATTTCGATTATCCCTGTACACACAGAGCTTTTCCTATATCACCATCCTCACCAGCTCATAGGGACACTCCTGTCACAGTTGGGTATCTCCTGTGAGGTTCGATGATGCCTGCCTCCCACAGAAGGCAGGGGCGGCTCTGTGGTCATTGGAGTCACATGTCACTGGTGCTCAATGAAGAGCCCGCATGTGAACAGAGGATTCTGGGACTCTGGCTATGATTCAGCTCTGCCTGTCTCTCGATGTTCCAGTTGTGCTGTCACCAGTGTGACAAGTTCTCTCTCTCCTACCAGCAGGCTTGGGGACACTTGCACAGTATATACTGTCTCTGAGACGAGAATGACAGTTTTCCCATGGAGCCTGGCAGGCCTGAGTCTGACTTGGGACGTATGATTCAGGCCAGCAGAGAGGACTCTTGATGAATCAGGAGTGGCACAGGGGAAGGAGACGGTTACTTGGATTAAGAGCTTTAAAGAGAGTGATTCATGAGCATTGTGGCTGACATTTAAAAAAACCCCAAGTACTTTTGGGAACAGGCGCGCTGCTTTGCATTTTGCCTCCCATCCATTCTGGGAATGAAGCAGCCAGCAGTTGCTCTGAGCTATATCATGTTTCACTTTCTGTGATGCTGGGCTCCTGTTTCCGGTGTTTAACTTCTCATCGCCAGAGTTCATTTTCATGGAAGCTCTTGCAGTGCAGATACGTTGGGCTTTGGTGTCAGATAGGCCTCTGGTGGCAACTTGCTTCTGTCATAAACTGTGTGACTGAAGACAAGTTCCTTAACTTCTCTGAATCTCCATTCCTTCTCTAATGGAGCAGGGGCAGTAGGGCTAATCCCTCAGGGCTGCAGGGAGAGTCAGGCACAGATGCTCCTGGGTAGTGTGAGCCTGTGGGTATGCCTGAGCTGTGGTTGGGTGGTGGAGAGGGTGGGAAGAAGTGTGTGTCTCATGTGAGGAGGAGAATGGAGAAGCCAGCCTAGCTCTGGCACTTCTCTGTCCTGCCATGGTGTGGGTGTGTGAGTCCCTAAGAGGAGGAAGTCCATGAACAGAGCTGGAAGGGCCCCTTGCCCAGGCCTATACTCCGAAAGCCACAGGGCGTCACCTGTCCTGGCTTGCCTGGGACTTCCAGAGTCTGGATAAACTGAGTCACAGCTGATCACTGGAAGTATACTTTCCCCACTTGTGCTCTGAACCAGAGCAGCTTTAGGACCTTTCCTATCACTGGAGTCAGGGCCTGACAGGCCACCAGCACAGGATAACGTGGGGACTCTCACCACCTCTCCTCAGGCACACCCAGGAGGGCCTGGCTGAAGGTCTATAGGGAGCTGGAGGCCCAGGTTAGGAGGTGGGAAGAGCCAGCCATACATAGAATATGCCCCATATGGTGAGGCCCGGGGAGACCTGGGTTCCACATAGAGGTCCATTTCCTGTGACCTTTGTCACTGTGTTTTTCAATTTGTTATTTCTAGTATGGAGTAGCAATGCCAATGCTTTACTTTGAATCTTTTATCTTAATAACTTCTAAGTTGATTGTCCAGAATCTTGGCCATAAAGCCATGTCACCTGCTCCTAACGACAAATGTCATCTCCTTTGCTCCCACACCTATTCTAGCATGAAGTCATGTCTTGTTAGACTTCCCGGGACACCAAAACACTGTACATGTTGGCAACAACAGTTTGTAAGCTGTGCTTCAGGGAAGGGTTTCATAACATTGAGACTCTTGAGGTCCCCCATTTGGTATCTCGAGGGCTCCTAGCTGGAAATCAGCAGCCTGCCTTGCATAAAGAAGCACACTCCTATCTTTAGAGGTCCTAGTAAGGAAGGGTACTGAGCTTTATTAAGCACCTGTGTGGTCCCTGGTTCTGCAAAGCCTCAATGTTTACCTCTGTCAAACAGGGCAAGGCGTGGGGTGGGAAAGATGGCAGTAACCACACCATACAGTACTGTGCTGAGAGCAAAACATGTGCTTGGCTGGGAGCCTGTGTCCCATCCCAGGGCCATCTTGACATACTGCTTCCATCTTCCAGGCTGTGAGACCTGGGCCTCTCCCATGTGTGCCCTCACAGAGTGGTGGCCAGCAGGGGTCCCAGCCCTCAGAAGCCAAACCTCTTTTTTCTCACGAAGCATTTGGGTGGGACCCAGGCCTCCATGGAAGACCAAGAGCTGGAGGATAGGGTGTCCTGCTACCAACTACTCAACTATGTGACCTCAGTGTCTTGCTGGCCTGTGTCCTGAGGATCAGCAGGTGCTGAGTGAGGCCACCCCAGGACTGCTGCATAGTCACATTGCTTGACCCTTACGCACCACTTTATCAGGCAGTTTTTTTTCCACGTGTGTGTGGTTCTGGGTATTGAATGTAGGGGTTCACACACACCAGGCAAGTGCTCTACCACTGAGCTACATCCCCAACCCTTATTTTTTAAATTTTGAGACAGAGTCTTGCTAAGTTACTTTGCGGGAAAGGGTAGGTGGAGCCCCAGAGCAGGGCATGAGCGGGCGTGGGGACAGAGCCTGAGACTGTGAGGGCGCAAACTGAGCGATCCATTCAGCGGGGCAAGAATCACAGGAACGGATGTCTGTAAATGGATGAGGGACACCCAGGAAGCTCCAGAACTCTGGAGGTGGGGAAGTTGGACACCCCTACTGTAGTCATCCTCTTCCACCGTTCTGACCTCCAGGGGGCGCTGCTCCCTCTTTACAGTTTTGGCCTCAAGGTGGTCATTGGGTCCCCTTATCTGAGACAATAACATTAAAAAACACTTTATGATGGTTAGGCAATGTCAAGTGAAATAAAGATAAGGAGATCCATGAATCTGGAGAAGATGGCCAAGACAGGCCTTGCCTCTGGGGCTGGCTGGACTCCTTTATCTAAGTGCGGAGAGGGTGGCCAGGGAGTCTCCTTTTCAGTCTCTCAGTTGCAACAGGGGCGCTCTTCGATCCTTCGGACCTGAGCGGGAGGCAGGCAAGACACCTGCAGATTGAGCAATTCCACCTGAAAGAGTTACAGTCCAGGATCTTCCCTGTAGCCCTGTAATGCTATGATAATTGTGCTTGTGTGTATACATGTGCTTATAACACATTTAGTGTTGAACCAGGACTGGAAGCCTATCATACAAACTGGTAACACTAGTTCCCTCTGCCTTAGGGAAAGGGGAAGGGGGAGAAGACTTTGCTTTTGCACACTTTATATAGCTCTGCTTAGTTTGAATATCTTACTATTGTACCAGCATGTCTTTCTTTGTCAAGTATAGATCATGTAATTTAAAAGCAATGAAAAAAATTTTAAATCACATGCAAAATTTTGAAAGTTAGGGTAAAGAATCTGAAGAAGTTGGAAGCAATACATTTGCAGGAGTGGTGATCCTCCAGGTAACTTCATTTCTTCCAATAATTTGTAGCAGTCTGGAGCCCAGACTGAAGAAGTCACATGGATGAGCCCAGCAGGGCAAGGAGCTAAGGTGCAGGGCCCAGCAATGACATCAGTTAGTCCATTTAATCAGTTAGTCCATTTAATCTCAGTGGGTAGACGTGATTAATCTGAGATTGGCCATTGAGAAAAGCAGCTCAAAGAGGTGAAAACTAGGACAGGGCAGGATGGGCATTCAGACCTCAGGATATTAAGAGTTATCCTTTCACCACTCACCTGTAGCCTGGGTCAATGGAGAAGGACAAGGGGAAGGGAGGGCTGGGTGCAGGTGGCTGACCTCCCCAGGCAGTGTGTGTGTGTGTGTGTGTGTGTGTGTGTGTGTGTGAGAAACCAGGAGGGGCAAATGGCTTAGGAAGGGCCACAGTGAGTAGAAGTATGGAAACCAGGGGTTTAGATCTTAGATGAACAACACTGTGTGGGACCTGGCATCTTCATGACTTCGATGAACTGGCGAAGGGGGCCGTGACGGCCCAGGAGTCTCCCAGGAATGGATGCCCTGTAGCCCCCCCCCAAACTACAGTGATCTGGACAGCAGGAGACTGGGCCTGGGTCCCCTGGTCTGTGTACTTTCCCAGGACCACTGACCTAATGTCTGAGCCCTGAGAACAAGAACTAAAATAGACTCAAGTCTGAGCCTTGTGGGGGCTGAAGCACTTGGGGTGGGTAGGTCTTGGCACCCCTGAAATGGGTTAGGGCTGCTGGCAGAGTGGGCACCTTCCAGCAAAATAAGGGCTCATGGGCCCCAGGGCACCTTGTAGTGTTGGGCTTCTTTACCAGGCCTGGAGGGTCCGGAGGGAAGTTGAGGGGGCACACATTAGGGCGACGCAGGTTACTCATGTCAGTGCCATCTCCTCTGAAGTCTTGGTCACCACGGCCTCTGGAAACCCTGGTTTCAAGGGAGGTCAGGTATTCAGGGAGCTCCAGGTGCAGGTCATAAGCAGGGAAAGCATGAGGTGGAATTATCATCAGGTGTTGGAGCCGTGACTTCCTGGGGGTATCAAAGGCTGAAGGTCTAAGAGAGCAGGCTCACTGTCACCCCAGAAGCGGGCAGATGACTCCTAACTTCACTGTCTGTCTCTCTATATTCTTTATTAGCTTCTAAGTCGCAGGTCCTTGAATTGCAGAGTGGGAAACCAGTCAACACAGTTTTCTGAGAACAGAGAGTAAGAGACCAGCTCGGGTTGGCACAAGACAGCGAGAGGCAGGTGTGTGTGTGTGTATGCGTGACGTGACTGTTGCACCCCCATCCCTGCTCCACCACACATCAGCGTATGGTTCAAGGGTTTTTGAGGACAGAGTTGCAAAGGGAGGGCTGAGATGTTTAGAGCTGCCAAGCCGCAGAGCCACAAGGTCTGCGCCCAAGAGTCAAGGCCAACTTTTCGGTGGTGGGGGTGGTAGAAGCGTGTGCAACGAACTTCCATGCTTTGATGGTGCCCCGCATTTTCTCCACGAATATCTACACGGATCCAGATTCTACCCGGAAAAATTACTTTCTAAAATTTCAGGTCCTCGCTTCAGTGGTACTTTTTATATGACAGGAAGGCACAAATATTGCCGAATGCACTTCAGCTCGGAAATGCAGTCTCTCATGCCAGTAGCCAGTGAAGAGGGCACCGCACAGAGTTGCTGTCAGCCTCTTTGCAGGGCGCCCCTGGGGCGCAGCGGGGACCCAGCCTGCACAGTCCCGGCGTCTTGGCCTCTAGGGTCGCTCAGGATCGCGCAGGAAAAAGCGTGGACAGAGAGAGGAGTGGTCTCAGCATGGGCACCCCAAGCAGGGCTCACTTGGGGTTGGGAGGGGTACAGTGCGCAGAGAGCTCACTGGCCCGGCCCTGAGCAAGGAGTCTCGGGTGGTCTCGGATGGGAGAGGGGCCCGCGATCCGCCGGCCACCCGCTGTTGCTCGCAGCCCCTTTGGGACCCGCAGCGCAGTACGCAACACCTCTCGAACTCCACCCTGTGGTGGCAGTGGTGTGGTCCTCCCACCGGCATCGGACGGTAGAGACACCAGGCTGCACTACAGACGCCCAACTCAGCCCCAAGTCCGGGTTCTGGCGGTCGCGTGTGCCCGGCTCCGGGTGGTCCGGCCGCGCATGCCCAGTGGGGAGGCGGCTGGCAGCCTCTCACTGACGCCGGCGGCCGCGGGAGTCACCGCGGGGGGCTGGGCGCGGCCGCAAAACCCGGAGCTAGAAGTCAGAGTCACAGTGGATGCGCTCCTGCGCCTCCGGACGGCGCGGCCCGCAAGACCCGGCCCGGAACACGGAGCCGGAGCGGAGTCGCTTCTGAGTCTCCCGACGGCGCGGCCCGCGGCTGCTATTTCCACTCTGGCGCGGCGTCCGCGCTGACGGCGGCGGGTGCCAGCTGTAGCTCGGCCCGGGCGCTTCCTCGCCGAGCGCACGTTCCACAGATTTCCTCCCCCGGCTTCCCCGGAAGCTCGGCGCGGCCGAGGCGGGCAGGCGGGCGGGCGGCAGTGTGAGGAGGCGGCGGCGGCCCGCGCCTCAGGAAGGGCATGTTGGCGTGCGGAGGCGCCCGCCGCCCGCCGCCTCAGCGCCCCCTCCCCACGACCGCCGCCGCCGCGCCCGCGCCGCGATAAAAGGGCGGCCGCGCTCCCTGCCGCGAGACCCAGGGCGATGACAGGGCGAGCGGCTCGCTGACCGGATCGTGCCCGCCCGCCAGCGTGTCCGCCATGGGCTGCGCCCCGAGCGCCCGCGTCTGCGAGGGCCCGGCGGGGCTGCGCAGCGGCGGGAAGGAGCCTCAGTACGCGCCACCGCGATCCTCCGGCCCGAGGACTAGCGGCGCCCTGGCCCGGCCCGGCGACACGGTTCCCGCAGAGCCCGAGCCTCGCGACGGCGGCGGCACGAAGGTGAGGGGGGCGGGCGGAGCGGGCGGCAGGCTCGCCGGGGTCCCTCAGCTGGCGGAGCGGTGTCCCCGGGGGACCCCCGAATCCCTGGCCGTGGTGAACGAGGACGCGAGCGAGCTGCGGGGTCCGTGCCCGGCAGGCACTGGATCCCAGCGTGGCGCTAGACTGTTTCCTCAAACTGCGGGTGTTTGGGTGGAGGGGCCCCAGGACGGCCCCGAAGCACCCCCGAGACGTTAAGCCAGGGTGAACTTAGTTCGTGCGGCTGCACGATGGAAAAGGGAGACCGGCCCTGTGCGGTTATGCGACCCTCTCCCCCAGCATTTTGTTTTCCCTCTCAGTTTTGCACTTGCGGTGGCAGGTTCCCATTTTCCTTAGGACTATTAAAGTGTAACCTGGAACATCAGTTATGCACTGGTGCACACGTATTGGAAGTTCATGTTTACTAGCATACATATTGTATTTAAAGGCAGTCTAATTAGAAAATGGTATCCTGATAGGCGATTTTTTGAAGCATTCAGCAGAACAAAGTTAATCTTTTATTAAGCAGTCTTACTTATTGGGACATTTTGTGACTGTTTCTTAAAATTTGGCATATCTTCTCCAGCGCGTTATTGCTTTGACTTGTGTTTTTGTCAAAGTTAGGTCTTTGCTAAAATCAGCAAAGGGTTTATTTAATTAATTTATTTTTGAAGGAAAGATAAAAAGAAAACAGAAAAACAAAACAAAACAACAACAAAACGTGTGCTAAGGCACATAGTGACTTTCCAGTTGTGTGATTTGGAATGTTAGAGCCAGAACTTATGCGTTGGTCTGCCTCAGTAAAGTAGAAAATAAAACCAAAGACTCTGGTGTGCTTGGGTGCAGATAGTTGAATATTATCCTTTTTTTTTTTTTTTTTTTTTTTGGTACTGGGGATCAAACTCACAACCTCGTGCCTGCTCTTGCACCACTGAGCTAAATCCCCAGCCCTATTTTTTGAGACAGGGTGTCACTATGTAGTTCAGGCTGGCCTTGAACTCACTTTGTAGCCCAGGCTGGTCTCAAACTCACAACGATCCTCCTCCTGCCTCAGACTCCGAGTGCTGGGATTCAAGGTGTGCACTACCACGCCTGGCTCCGGTTATCCATCTTTGCACTACTATTTTTTAAGAGTCATGGGAAATTTAAAAAATTTTCTTGTGTACTGAGCACTGCTAAACCTCCCAACTTGCAAGGGTGTAGTTTCATCTACTTAGTCTTAAATTTCTAGCAGTCATCATGATACTTTTCTGTATTAAAGGCACAGGTCTTTTTTTCAGTGTTGCACAACTAAAATGATTTCTCCACCCCTCTCATACTCAGCAAAAATTCAACTTTGCTCTCGTTATCAAAAGGTGCACTCCTGTAGATCGAAGAAACCTGTGGTAGCTTAGACTATTAAGCGACACTGCTTTCATTGTCAGTGGGATGCTTATACATTAAGCTTATTTAACAGACACACAAAAGAAAAGGCATTGCATAGGCAAAGTTGATTATGGTATATATCACAACTTTCAGGTTTTTTGACCCAAATCTAACATTGGTTATTTTATATTAATATTAAATTTTTAGATTAGCAAAGTGGCCCATCTAGGAAGAGGCTTTTACAGATCTTTTTGTGACTGCTTATAAATCCTAAAATTCGCCCAGGCATCTTGTGTTTCTAAGAGTCCCAGTTTTAGACATTGTGCTTCATTGGCAGACCATTCTCTTGTGTTGGGGCCCAGAAAATATGTTTATCCCTACAATGCCCAATGCAGTGGCATGCATATAGTAGTTGCTAAATAAATGCTTGTTGAATTTTTAAAATGTTTTGGTCACTGGAATTTGATTCCATAAGGCCTCCAACAGAGACTAAGATGTTAATCTTTCTAGAGAAAGAGTCAAAGTATAAATAAGAACCATAGAAATTTTAGTCCCTGCCATATTTGCTATTTGTGAACTGTGCATGTTGATGTCAGTTTCAGATAGTTGTGTTTCAGGGACATCAGGAAATAAAGCAGAGATAAACTGCAGCTTTTAAAAAATTAAGATATACTCTGGAATTTGAGAAATATGTTAGAAAGAAAGATAAACTTCTGGTAGCCCAGCAAAATCAAATTACTGTACATGGAGTTTCTTTATGTTAACATCCCCAAGATCCAATTTTAGTTCATTAAAAATGTTTTTTCTTAAAATGCAGTAAGTCAGTATATCTTTGAGTGAATTTCAACAAGAAATTCAGTGGGGGGAAGTCTTCATTTGCCTTATCATAAAGTAAATAGTTCCTCAGAATGGCTGAGAATCCATTTTCAGATTAATAGTGTGTGCCCTACACTATATTGTATTCTGTGTCTGTTCCAGGGAGCAATTTGTGGACTGTCTGTTAATAAGTATTACATGAGAAAGGGTTCCATGGCTTGAACTAAGTTTAGCTGACTTCCTTAATGCAAGATTTTTAAAATACTCTGCAAATCCCCAAGTAGTATTTAGTGTACACAGTATTTTCCAAACTGGTTTGCTTGTGGGTCCCTTTATTTGAAGTATATCTTAGGCAGGCCTCGTTTTAATTTCTCATTCCTTACATGAGATACTAGTATTCAAAGTATAAGAAATATACTTAACAATAAAACTCAACAATGTGATTTACTTCTTAATGATTCCAAAGGTACTTTAGGATCTTGCAATACATTAGGCTGGGTTGGCCATGTCAACTTTAATTTGAGCATTACTAAAAATACTCTCAGACTGTTTATTTCAGGAGTTATAGTCTGTGTGGTTACAGATAATGACTGCTGTGTTCAATTTGAACACTTACAGTTTTGTTTATTTTTAATCAGTGTGAGCTTTAACTGTAACATTCCAATATTTTCTTGTCTGTGATTTACTACATTTCCCTTTTCCTTAGCTAAGATTTGGGACTGCCTTTGAAACGTTTGTGTGAAGGAGGAAGGTGTGTTCAGGGAACAGGGGGTGTGCTCTCACAAATGCTCACACCCTCCCCTCAGCCTTACTAATCAGCTGGTAAGGCAGCAGTCATGTGTTGTTGTGTTCCTCTGGCCTGGCACACAGTAGGCCCTCTCTCAATGCTGGTTTGGTGAGAGGATTGTGTAGAGCAAGCTGGATGGCTCATATAAAGAAATAGAGAAACCAATTTTGACTAGAGGGAGGCTGTGGAGGTTCTATTTGGTTTCGTGGAAATCTCTGGTTATTGCTCTTCCAAGCATTGTTGCCAGGGAATGATACCCTTCTACCCAGGTGAGCAGTATGAATTTTTCTGTAGAGATTGCAAGGTTACCGCACTGCAGCAGGTGACTGATAACAAGAGGCCAGCAGTCATCCCAGAGTCAGCCAGTGGCACTCACCAGAATCCACGGACCTCTCCAGTTCCTGTGTTTCTTTGGTTTCTTTTATTCTTTTTTAACCCACTTTTATTTTCTACTATCTTCTCCTCCCTTCCTCTCCCTCTTCCCAGTCTTCTTCCTGACAGCACCCCAGTTCCTCCACAGAACTGGCCATGCTAAGCAGTTTACTCAAGTTAACCAGTTTAGGCAACCAAAGGTTATTGGTTTTCCTGTGTTTCTAGCCAAAGAATAAAATGTGTTGCCCGATCTTAATGTGCAAGTAGATTAATCACATTTTTTCCTAGTATGCAATTCCTAGTATGCCTTTTCCTCTAAAAGTGTAATTGAGAAAAGGAGACCTCACTTTCTGCTCCTATCATGGGTGACTGTAATTTATGTCTGGAGTTAAGGGTGAGAGTTCAGGAGGGTGGATTCACAGTGAGTTTCCTCCTCATCGTATTCTTAGGCCTTTTGGTGTAATGAATCTCATTATCTTGCCAGGCTTAGCTGTAAAGATTTTGAAAAACATTTTGTTAAACTCTTTCCTGTTATTTATATAAAATACTTTACATTTGTATCATATATATTGTAGAGATTTATCGAAATTCTGCCAACTCAGACCTGCCCCAGGCCACCCTTGACCCTTGTTGCAGTGTGGGATGTGACGGGGCCTGAGGTCCCCTCTGGCACAGATGTTCCCTTTGAAGTGGCTTGTGACACTGGTTTTCCCTGGGCTGGCTTGCCCGTTTGGGTTGGGTTCTTAAACAGGGGAAGCTTCATGATGTGAGGCCACATGAGGCAGATGTCTCAGAATAACTTAAAATGCCTTCAAGGACAGACTATTTAAAACAATTTTAAAAAGAACTGAGGGAGAAGTTACTTAGGACATGAGTCAACCCTTAGTCTTGCCTAAAGTCTGCAGCCTCAACCTGGTTTCTCTGTACAGTCAGGCAGTGGACTCCAAAGTTCTTAGAGTTGAGACTGTTCATGACAGTAATACCCACTGTTTCCTGGTACCCTCTGTTGTAAGCACTGTGCTCAATGCATTATAGGTGTTATTTCATTTAATCGTTATAACCCTGTGGAATGATGGGAATACTTTTCCTTTTGCAGGTACCACAGAGCTTGGGGTATAAGATCAGTGGCAGAGAACTTGTCTGGCCTGTGCATAGTCCTGGGTTGGATCCCCAGCACTGCACGAAACAAAACATGCTGTTGCATGCATGCCCAGCACTTAGGAGGCTGAGGCAGGAGGACCTCCGTGAGTTTGAGGCCAGCCTGGGTTGCCTACTGAGTTCGAGGCCAGTCTGGACTACATAGTGAGACCTTGATCTAAAAACCAAAAAAGGAAACAGTGGATGAGGCATGAGAGGTTAGAGACTCACCTAGGATTATACAATTAAGCTGGGATGGAACCCCTTGATCCTGGCCCTCATCCTTGAATGTTTTGCTGTCTGTTGACATATATGTTTGTATCATCTGGCTTTCTGTGAGGCTACACATTTGTCTTAAATCAACAGAGTTTGAAGCAGGCATCCTGAGTTCACATTACTAGGATTTGTTAAGTCTTCCCTTACTGAGACAGTCAGTGATAGCCCTCTCTGTGTGATAGGTGATAGGTCTCTGTGTTTGCGGAAGTTGGAACCTTCTTCAGCTGGCTCCCAGATAACTCCTGAAGTTAGCCATCTGGGGTACCCTCTGGGCAGCCCTCTTTTCAGTCTGATGAGTTGGCAGGGAGTCCCTTGAGACGCTCCCTTCCCCTTTTTCCTGCTCAGGCAGCCTGCCCTCCCCAGGAGTGACTTCTGATAACCTTTGCCTGGAAAGTTGTACCCCTGCTCCCTCTGAGTTGTTGAAAGTGCAACTGAAAGCTTTCAGGTCTCCGTGGTGGCTTGTATTGTCTTCTGTGCTCCTGGAACATCCCCTGCATCTTTGTAGGGCTTGGATTTCTATTTTGGGCCTTCTGGAATATAGGCTACTTGAGGGCGAAGACTGTATCCTACTGTCATTTCCATTACAGTTTCCAAATGCTTGGCATACTCAGTAAATATTTGGGTAAACATACCAGTCTCTGGCTGAGAGGGCTTTCATTCATGCCCCTCTCCAGTCTAACTCACCTTGTTTGTTGGTTTTTATGAGACAGGGTCTTGCTATTCATACCAGGCTGGCCTTAAACTCACAGCAGTCCTCCTGCAAGGCATGTGCCACCACGCTTGGCTTCACCTTGTTTAAATGTAACAAAAATTGTTAGGGTGTGTTGTATACCCTTGAGCCAAAATACCCTTGAGCCAGTGATTAATCTGAGGGCTGTTAGTAAAGCTTTTGCCTCTAATTTTGGTTGTGCACAGGTTGAGCAATGTTCCTTGATCCCCTCCTTCTGTTCTACTTTTGTTCTGTTCTGTTTGGTAAGAAGAGTTTGGAATATCATGTTAGAGCACTGTTTTGACAAGTTTGTATTGCAGTTTCTTAGCTACAGGCATGAAATACATTGTGCCCATCCACAGACAGGAAGGATGGAGCAGACTCCCCAAGCTTTGAGCCTGACCTCCAGCAGCTTGTAGGGGGGAGCGGTGCTCTGAATGGGTGGGAAACACACAGGTGGTCTGTTGAGTTCATGTTCTTCCACTCTCCCAGGGACTCCCACTCTGGTCCTGCTAGTGACCACAGCACTGCTCTTTCTGCTAGAGGGGTGGTTGAGGCAGTTCCTGAGTTGTGTTCAAGTGTTGGGAGTTGGTGGCAGCTTCCAGTGAGGTGCTTAAAGGAGACTGGAGGAGGAATCAGTGACTGTGGTTGTGTGATACTTGGCAAATCCTGACCTCGAGTTTTCTCAAGTGTAAAATAAATGTAGAACACCTGAGTTCTGATACAGATTATATAAAATAATCTCTGTGAAAGTGTTTTGTAGATTTGAAAACATAGCATGGAAGGATTTATAATTTTTTAAAATCACCTTTTTAAAGACAAATTGCTAAAATATATCTATGTGTTTTTCTTCTTTTCTTTCTTTCTTTTTTTTTTTTTTTAAGACAGGATCTCCCTGTGTAAACTCGCTATGTAAACCCAGGCTGGCTCAGACTTGTGGTGATCCTCCTGCCTCAGCTTCTTGAGTTCTGGAATTACTGCTCCTGGCTTTTCTTTTGACAGTGCTGCAGATTGAACCTAGGGCTTTGTACATGTTAGGGAAGTGCTCGCCTACTGATCTATACTGTATCTCCACCTCTCTGTGTGTTTTAAAATGCAAGTCTTTCTCTCTCTCTTTTTTTTTAAGTACTATACTTTTGCCCTTTCCCCAAAACCTTTTCAGACAGCAAAGTTGAAAGTGGGGCATGTTACCCTAGTCACTTTCAGATCAGACCTACCTCACCTTTCCACAAGAACTAATGAAAGCATATATCCTCAAAATCACTTCTACAATAAGTGTTACAATATTTGTAACAGCGGTAGTCACGAAAGCCCAAAGCTAGTGTTGGTATTCAGCCACAAGAGAACAGGTATGTGCACTGTATGTGCACACCTGTATAACCACTACCAGTTAACCTTTTCCTATATTTGTTTTTATTATACCTACTCTTTTATCTATTCATCAAACCATTTTATTTCTGGATGCATTTTAAAATAACTTCCATATATCTAATATGTCTAAATACTTCACTCTGCATATCTTTACGAGAGTCCAAATTTGTTTTCTCTTTTTAAAGGTAGAATTAAATTACAAAGTAAAAGTAAAATCTGTGTACATTCACAATTTTTGTTTTTTGGTCTTTTGAGGTAGAATTTTGCTATATAGTTCAGGCTGGCCTTGAACTCACTATGTAGCCTGGGCTGGCCTCAAACTTGCAGCAGTCCTCTTGTCTCTGCCTCCCAAGTGTTGGAATTATAGGTGTGTGCCACCACACCCAGCTCATTCACAAGTTTTGACACGTGTATACCTATGTAATACACATCTCTCACAAGATACAGTGCATCATCGCCCTCCAAAGTCCTTTGTGTTCCTTTCCTATTCCTATCCACCAGCAACCACTACTCTTTTTTCATTATAAATTATTTTACCTCTTCTAGACTTCATGTAATTTTAAAGCATGTGTAATCATAAAGCTCATTTCATGTCTTCACTCAGCATAGTGGTTTTGAGATCCACCTATGTTGCTTCATTGGTAGTTCTTTTTGCTTGTTAAGTAGTATTCCGCTATATGACTAGAGCACAGTGCACATACCTGTTCTCTTGTGGCTGAATACCAACACTAGCTTTGGACTTTCGTGACTACCGCTGTTACAAATATTGTAACACTTATTGTAGAAGTGATTTTGAGGATATATGCTTTCATTAGCTCTTGTGGAAAGGTGAGGTAGGTCTGATCTGAAAGTGACTAGGGTAACATGCCCCAGTTCCTGGTGCTGTTTGTGTATGTCATCTGATTGGATGTTCCCCTGAGCCCCTGTGAAGTAGTAAGATGGAATTTTACTTTGTCTATGTAAGAAACTCAAAGAGATGGAATGACTAGTCCAAGTTTGTGGTGACCGGTTATAGAAACAGGTGCCTTATGGTAGCATAGAGTAAATGCAGAGGTTAGGGACTTGTTAAAAAAAGCCTTTCTGAGTTTTTGGTTCTTGTTTACTTTATAAAAGGAAACATTTACTTTTCCTCATTGTAAAAACCATGTTTATTGCAGAACACTTGAAAAATACAGAAAAGAACCAGGCTCACTACTTGCGAAATCACTTAAATTGTAGTCAAAAAATAACTTCTCATAAAATGGTGATGTGTTTCCTTCCATCCGTATATATTGGTTTAATTGTAATTGAAAACTATTTTTAAACATTTTTGTCCTTTAGTTCTAGGAAACATTTAGCAATGACTTCTTCAAATACCGTCCTTTCCATTCTGTTATTTCTTACGCAGCTCCCACTCAAGATAGAAGATTGAGATACATCTGTCTGTTCTCCACATCTTCCGGTTTCTTCAACTTCCCTTCTCAGTATTATATTCTGGAATACTTTTTAGTTCATCTTTTCAGCTCACTGATTTGTTCCTTAAGGTCTGCTCAGTTTGTTAGCCCACTGAGTTCTTAAATTTGGCAAGTTTGGTGCTTAAGACTAAAGCAAGGTTTCACTATGTAGTTCAGCCAGGCCTTGAACTTACTATGTAGCCTAGGCCAGCCTCGAACTTGTGGCAATCCTCCTGCCTCAGCCTCCTGAGTGCTGGGATTATAGGTGTGTCCCACCATTCCTAGCCTAAAATCTATCCTGATTAGTGTTTATTTAATTTATTTTTTATTGTGGTGTAGATAAGGTCAGCAAAGTGTACAAAATCTGTAAGTGTCAAGTTTGATGTGTCTCTGGTCTGTGTAGCCACTACCCAAACCAGAATGGAACATTTCCTCTGCTCCAGAAGGCTGCCTGTGGCTCTTCAGTACTTTTTAGAATTTTGAACATTTTATTATGGAAAATCTCAAGTGTACAGCAATCTTGAAGGAATTTCATGGGTACTCCTGTATACCCAATGCTTGTATTTTACATTAGTATTTTATTATAGTCACCTTATCACATATATCTTTTATCCCTTTGAGCCTATATTTTTTCCCCTTTACCTTCTTTGTTTTGGTGGTACTGGGGATTGAACCCAGGGTCTTCACACTGAGTTACATCCCCTGCCCCATTTTTATTTTTATTTTTGTTTTTATGTTTTATCTTTATTGAGACAGAGTCTCTCTAAGTTATTGTGTTGCCCAGACTGAGCTTGCACTTGTGATCCTCCTCCATTTGGTGAATTTTGAAGCAATTACAGATGTCAGTACACTTCCTCTTAAATATTCCAGTGTGTGTAACATTAATTAGAGTTCAGTATTTATGTAGTGTTTTCAGGTAAAATTTACATACAATTAAATGTGTAAATATTTAATATATATTTGCTGAGTTTTAGTAAATGCATACACGTATCTGTAATCCAGACATTTATCAAGGTCTAAAATATCATCACCCTAAGAACTTCCAGGTAAATGAACCATAGGTGAATCTCATGCTTGTTGCAAATCTTTCTCTCAGGTCTTTTTTTCATTTTATTGAAAGCATTATTTTAAAAATTAGACTTCTTATATTTTTATGAAAGTAAATCTAACAGTTTTCTTGTTTTCCCCATATAATTTGTAGCATCTTTTTTTCTGTTTGTTTTTTAGGTTTTTTTGAGACCAGGTCTTAGTCTGTTGCCCACACTGGCTTCTAACTCCTGGGCTCAAGGGATCGTCCTGCCTTTGCCTCCAGAGTAATGGGGTCCATAGCTATGCACCACTGTTCCAGCTTCATATCATCTTTAATTATAGAAGTATATGTTCACTGCAGAAAATTAACAAATGCCTAAATGAAGTTTTCACCACTTCGAGATCATTTATTACAGCATATCAGGGTTCACTGAATGCATAGTGTTCGATGCATGTTCACTGAAATTAGATCATATAGTGCATACTTTGATTGGTTGTTGCAATGCTGGGGATTGAATTGGGCTGCCTTGCACCTCCTAAGGTAGTGCTGTACTACTGAGCTATATATGCCTCCAGCTATGCTTTTTTAAAAAAACTGTGGTAAAATAAATACAACAAAATTTATGATAATTTTTTGAGGGAGGGTCTTGCTGTGCAGTCTAAGGTGGCCTAGAACTTACCAGGCTGGTCTTGCACTTGTAGTGTTCCTCCTGCCTCAGCCTTCTGAGTGCTGGGATTACAGGCATACATCACTGTGCCTGGTTTAAATATATGATATATAATCTTTTATAAGTATACAGTTCAGTGTTTCAAAGTATAGTCACATTATTATGCAATCATCACCATCCATCTACCTCTGAACTTTTTCATCTTGTAAAACAGACTCCATACCCATTAAAGAACTCCTAATTCTTTCCTGTCTGCTCCTGGCAACCTTCATTCTACTTTCCGTTTCTATGAATTTGACCAGTCTAGGTACCTCATATGAGTGGAATCCCATAGTTTTTGTTCTTTTATGATGGGCTTCTTTCATTTAGCATGCTGTCCTCAAGGCTCAGCTGTATGATAATGTGTCAGGATTTTCTTCCTTTTCAAGGCTGAATAATATTCTATTTATTGTATATATGATCCATGTTGTTTATTCATCTATTGATGGACACAAAGGTTCCATCTTTTGGCTGTTGTGAATAATGCAGCTATGAATATGGGTGTACACATATCTCTTCTGTGATTTGTTGAGGAACTGCTGCCATAAGTACATATAATTTTTAAATTTCTTCAGCCAACAGTCTGCACTTTTCCATTTCAATAACTTATAAAAATCTTATTGAATAGCCATATCATATTATGCCAGTGTCGCCTGTGATTTCAGAAATGCCTTGCATCCTTGTGGTATGCTGTGATCCTTACGTTAACCTACTGCATAGACTCATGCTCGTTAAAGAGGCCTGAGTCGGAGGAGCGGCACCTGCCTGTCATCCTGGCACTCAGGAGCCTGGGCTACATAGTGAGTTTGAGGCTGGCCTGGATTACACAGTCAAGCCTTGTCTCAAAACAAAAATAAAACAAGAGGAAGTTAAACAGGCCTACCTATGTCCCAACCTGTTTCCATGAGCTGTCACCTAGATTTCCCTCTACTTATGGCATTTCTTGTAAATAAAAATTATGTAAGTATTTTGGTTAGAATATATATCCTTGGCTATTCATGAGGAACATACACAACATCTGATTGATCCACCGTTGTGGATAGACTGGGTTAGTTGGGATAAGGACAGTCTGACTCTGCTGTTGTTAGGGTAGCTTCCTGACATGTGACAAACATTTGGGCCCCAGCCTGTGGCACTGCTGAGAGCTGGTGGAACCTGTAGGAGATGGGTCCCTGAAGGAAGAAATGAGGTTGTGGGAGGCATGCCCTTGAAGGAGATACCAGTTCCCTGGCCCTACGCTTCCATTCTGTCTGCTTCTTGGCTGCCATGAGGTGAGTAGTTTCCTCCATCTCTGCTACATGCTTCTGCCATGATGTCCTCCCTCACCCCAGTCCAAAAGCAATGCAGCCAACAGACCATGAAGTGAAACCTCTCAAGCCATGAACCGAAATAAACCTTTCCTCTTCATAGACTGTTTATCTCACGTGTTTTGTCACAGCGTCAGGGAGCTAATACAGTTCCCTTCATATGATCTGAAAATAATCTGTGTGGCATTTAGTCACTATATAAATTTTCAGTTCACCATTGGCTATGGAGCTGTTCCTCTCTCCCTTGCTTGCTTGCTGTTTTTTTTAAAACCAATTGATAATCTTTATCTGTAATAACAGTTCTTTTTTATTATTTTTTTATTTTTTATTTTTTTTGTGGCACGGGATCAAACTCATGTAATAACAGTTCTGATTACAGTCAATGCTGTTTTCTTGTTCAGTTACTTTTGTACATGTGGGATGTGGTGTTCTGTATAGATGTTTCATGAGTCGAGGCTATTAGGTGGCAGTATAAAACAATTTCTGTTGGAAAGATAAGATAAATGCTTATTTTTTACTTTTTTAAACTTTTTTTTGTCTGTACTAGAGTTGGAAACCAGAGATTTCTGCCACTGAACTACATTTCCAACCCTTGTAAAATTTTTTTGAGTTGGGGTCTTGCTAAGTTGCTAAAGCTGGTTTCAAACTCACAATTCACCTATGTCAGTCTGGAGCAGCTGGAATTACAGGCATGCATCACCACACCTGGCTAAAACTTTTAATAGTAGAGAATTGCTGCTTCAAATGGTGAAGAAAAACTTCCTGGATTTCACTTTTTTCATTTTAATTATGGACATGGATTTTTATTAGTTGACTCTAGATAAGTTGGTCTTCTGTTTGTTTCTCAGACTAAAATGGTAATACCTTGACTAGTTGGAACTCTTTCAAATGGACTTCTATTCTTTTTTAAATTTTTTTTTAAATTTTTACAGTACTGGGAATTGAATCCAGCGAGAGCCTTCGTACTGAACTATAACGCCAGCCTTATTTATTTATTATTTATTCTTTGTGTGTGTGTGTGTGTGTGTGTGTGATACTAGAGATTAAACCCATGGATCTGTCTACCACTGAGCTATATCCCCAGTTCTTTGTTTTTTATTTGGAGATAGGATCTTACTAAGTTGCTCTGGCATGATTCAAGATTTCAGTTCTCTTGCTGTAGCCTCCCTCAGTGCTTGGGCTATATGGGTGCACCATGTCTGACTCCTTTTCATTTTTTATTTTGAGTCAGAGTCTTGCTAAATTGCCCAGGCAGGACTCAAACTCACAATCCTCCTATCTCAGCCACCCAAAATACTGTACTGATATTACAGGGGTATACCACCATGCTTGGCTCGTATGCCCTTTTGATAGGATCTTATTAATCTCTGAAAGCATAAACATCGGTTGTTACACTCCCAATTTGTACCTTCCTTGTCCTAGACCAGGAATAGTTTGTTTCTCCAAGGTGCCCTATTCTTCTTTGAGGAAAATAGTGTTAGAAATGACAGTCTGGGTGTCACGTACTCATTACTCTAGGAATGTTATTGTTTGGGGACCATTTCAGTGGTTAGAGCTGGAAAATATATACACCAGCTCCCCCAAAACTATGTGTTTATGTTTTGGATTTGGATTTAATCATTTCAATGTTTTATTTTAATATATTTGATTTTCAGTTATATTTTTTTCTTAACTAGTCTTTCTTTGCTTTTAAGATTAAGCCCTTATCTATCCAAATACAATAGTTACGTATTCACTCATGTTTTAAAATTTTTGTTTTACTTTTTAAATTTGGAATTTGACTATTTTGTTTAAGGTAAAAATCTTAGCTATTTTAAGTAGCTAGTTATTCCAGCCATTTTTATGTGAACAATTCTTTTTTTCCCAACTGGTTTATGCTTTTACCTTTGCAGTCTCTTTGAGTTGTCTATTTTTAGGTGTCTATTCTTATACTGTTATTGCACTGACTTCATTTTTTATGGCCTTATACTGTGTTTTAATAGTATCTGGTAAGGTTAATAATTTTCCTCCTATCCCACTTAAACTAAACTTTCTTGCATTTAATCCTAGCAGTGTGAGGGGCTAAGGCAGAAGATTGAAAGTTCAAGCCTAGCCTAGGTAGTGACTTCTTGCTGACTTAGTGAGACCTTTTCTCAAAAACAAAAACAAAACAGATGTAGCTCAGTGTGAAGGTCCAGGGTTCAGTCCCCAGTATCACAAAAATCAAAGAAAAAAAGCACTGTGTTGTTTATTCTTCCACACCAATTCTGTCTGTCTTTCTGTCTGTCTATTTATCTATCTAGTGCTGGGAATTAAATCCCAGTCTTGAGCATGCTAAGCATGTACTATACCACCATTGTACCCTAAGCTAAACCCATAGCCCCCATACCAGTTTTAGATTGATTCTGTTTTACTTGCAAATTTGGTGTGTGTGTTGGGGTGGGAGTTAGTAATATTGTAATTAGATACACCGTAAGTTGCTAAGAATGGAGTTTTATGGTTGTTGTAGTGGTCCATTTTTCCTTGCTGTAACAAAGTACTTGAGGTTGTGTGCTTTATTTTAAAAAAGGTTTTATTTAGCCCACAGTTTTAGTTTTAAAAGTTCATGATCAAGTGGCCCCATTGAGTCAGCCTCTGGTGAGGACCCCCATAGCTGCATCATGTCACAGCAGTTACCTCTTGGAAGGACAGCACGTACAAGGGAAAGATCACCGGGAGCGACAAGAAGCCAGAGAATGGGGGGAAGGACCATCTTGCTCTAACAGCCCTCTTTCACAGGAACTAGGTAGGGTCGCATGAAAACTACATGGAGGCTAATGTTTCCAGTGACCCAGGCTTCAGCTTTTCAAGGTTGCACCATGCCCCAACATCACCACACTGAGGACCAGCTTCTAACACAGGTGCTCTTAGAGGTCACACAGAAAGTGTACTCAAACCATAGCAATGGCAGTTATTCTTCCTGTCCTGTCATCTGATACTTATTAGTCATTTATATGTTTTCATAGGAGATTTGTGTCTTTTTAGGATGAGTCTTGTGTGGTCATAAGTTTTTTCATTTAGTCGTTTAATGAATTATTTGACTTGATAAAATATTTTGATGTTGATGAAAACTTTTTTAAACCTTCTTGTAGTTTTCCAGCAGGTTGTCTTTATTTTTTAATTGTGAAATATATAAATCTGAACTGTACAGTGTTTTGTTGTTGTTGTTGTTGTTATTTTGGTTTTTATTTTGGTACCAGGAATCAAACTCAGGACCTTGTGCTTACCAAGCAGGTGCCGTGCCGCTGAGCTATATCCCCAGCTAGTGTTTTGAATCATTAAGGTAGATGTTTATATTGTTAGTTGTGTGATAATTTTGGGTGTTTCTAAAATCATTTTCTTGTTATATTTGTTTTGAAGTTTCAGAAAATTATTGAATAATAATGGTGTTCCATGTTTAAATATCGCATTGTTTCTCTTGTGTGAGAAACCCAGTAAATAAGGTCCAAAATGGTTGACACATACTGATAAGTAGTAAGAAAATGTTCAATGGGAAGGGGTAAAAGGGAGGGAGACGGGCAGAGGGAAGGGAACGGTAAGGAAGGAATAGGGATTAAAAAAATAGAATAGAAGGAAAAGAAACAAGGTTTTGTAAAGGGAGAAGGGAAAAAGGACTATAGGGAAGGAAGGGAAATGGGAAAAAAGGTATATTGTGTGCAGATATAGATACCCTGTGATGAATGTGATCATTATATATGTCAACAGTATACCAATAAAATTAATTAAAAAATAAATTAACCTGCACTTAAAAATAATGGTGTTAGTCTACATCTTTGTTTTGTCTGGATTGTAATGATATTGCATCTCATTCTTTACCCTTTGAGTATGATATTTGCTTTTTGGTACTAAAAAAAGTTTGCATTCCTGAAATAAATTCTGTGTACTTGATATAGATATTTTTTAAAAATTTAAAACATACTGTTGAATTCAGTTTGCAACAACTTTAGTTTTCTTTTTCTGTATTCATGAATGAAAAACTGTAATTTTACACTCCAGCAATAAATCCTTATTAACATTTTACTCTTTGCATTCTTTTTTTTCCTGTTCATGAATAGGAATTTAAACTAAATTTATTTATTTAACAGTACTAGGGATTGGACACAGGACCTCATGTATGCTAGACAGACATTCTACCATTGAACTGTGTAACCAGACCTACATTAAATTTTTAAATGTAAATTTTAAACAAATAACTTCCATATAGTTTTATATTTTTACTTTTAAATTTAATAATAAATTGCAACTGTTTTCCCATAGCATTAAAATGTCTTTAAAACAAATAATAACATGATTAATAATAATATACTAATGCTGCCATATATATCTTCCCACAAAAGGCTTTGTGTACATCTGTAATTATTTCCTTGTATTTATTCTTAGATATTGAATCTTTTTAAGTTTTGATTTAAAAAATATTTCTGTTGGGTTGTTTTAAAACACTTTGGAGCAGTCTATAAAGAAAAAGCATATTTTATTCAAATCTTTTATTTATAAAGTTGGCTTTAATAAGTTACATTTTCTTACTGAAATCTTTCACTTTCTTGACACTGTGATTCCTTAAAGGGACCTTTAACTTTATCATACTCTTTGTTTTATAGCGGAGGAAATTAAGACCCTAGGGTAGATGGAAAATGTCCAAGATCATATGGCAAGGATTGGCAAAGCTGGGCTAAGAACCCTATGCTAGCACTTGTCTCTTATTCCCTGATACTTTTTATATTCATGGGAAATAGACTAGAGATAGGTATTCCCTCTGGTCATTTCAGTGAGATACCCAAAGTCTGCATGCTCTTCTAAGTCAGGTTTGCAAAGTAAGTATATTCTTACACAGTGGTTTTACTGTATTGAAATATTAAAAATTGAATACTATATCTGGATTTTTTAAGCTTGCATATCATTAGGGAAGTTGCTTGATTATTGCAAAATGACTTTGTTTTTATTGTAAAGGCCTGTATACATACCTGTTTTTTCTTTACAGTCTATAATCTGCATATATGGAGTTGGAGTTGGCATGTAGTGAAATTTACAGTATTTCCATAGTCATTCACTGGGTATTTGATTAGCTTCTTTTTACTGCCTTATTGTTTTAGATAAAAGCAAAAGGTCTGGTTCCTTTTTCTTCTCTAAGCTTTTATGCCATATCTGTTTGTTGTTCTATAGTTAAGAAACAGGGCCTTGAAAAGAGATGGCAAAACCTTACCTTGAGGTGGAGAAGGCAGGCGCAGTACTGGCCTGCCCCTTTGATTCCTGGGATTATTGAAAGGCTCAGAGGACCGCTATGGTGATCATAGATAATTGGCTCTCTGAGGAGACATCTCATGCTTAGCACTGACAAAAATTAGTACCTTTTTTTGGTCTTTTTGAGACAGGGTCTCACTATGTAGTTCAGGCTGGTCTTGGGCTCACTTTGTAGCCCAGGCTGGTCCTGAACTTAGAACAGTTTTCATGCCTCAGCCTCCCAAGTGCTGGGATTACAGGAGTACCCCACAATGCCTGGCTAGTACTTCTGTCAGATGACAGTCTCAAGTGAGATTTGTTCTCAGAGACCGAGTTACAAGGTGTTTTAGTAGTCTTCTTGTCTCACTTCTTAAACTCTCATTATAGGCATTTTCTCTTCCATTTTCTCTCTACCCAGAGAACTCTAGTTTGGTAATGTTTCTTGATAGGGAGGTCACTAATTTTTCATTGAACTGGAAAGTATTTCCTCATTCGTGGGTTAGGAGCTGAAGTTAGGCAGTGGCATTTGTCAACTGTGTAACAATGATTAAGACATGGGCTCTCTTTTTAGATGATAAGCTCACTGGAAGATATATAGGTTTGCTGGTAATTGTATGTCTTTTTGGATTCTGAATCTGAACATACTTTTGCTGTTATATAATAAAGAGGGTGGGGAATTAGAATCAGAAGACTTAGGTCTGAGTTTTGGTTTTGGCAATTAGTTACCTGTAAGCTGGAACAAATTGTGTAACTTGTCTATGAGACCCAGTTTCTTGTGCATAAAATGTGGATAGAAGAGAAGGTGTAGGAACATACCTTGCAATCTGTTGTGCATCATGGAAGTGATAAACTTTTCTTATTTCTCTTTGCTTATTATCCAGAATTATGTTTTCTCACCAGTGGGTGTATGAGAAGGAAGCTCTGTTAAAATTCTTTCAGTGCTGCTGAAGATACTGATAATGGAAAAATAAACAGGGTTGCATTGGTTTTCTGGTCTTTAAATAAAAAAGTAATTTTTAGTGCCAAAAATTATGTTTGTCTTAAGAAGCCAGGAATGTTTCTGCAGTGTAGGACAGCTTCAGATTCCAGTGTGAATCTCTTGGGGAATCGTGTGATTTGGTTTTAGGTTCTATTGTGTATGGGACTGGCTTTGTTGCAATGTAAAGCTTGCTTGCTGTCCTCAGTTCCTGCTGGAGTGAAATGTAGCCTTACTGGGGTGGTTTCCAGCCAGGATCTCTAAGCCAGCCAGGGCAGCATGCCTCTCCCATGGCCAGGCCCTGGAAAGACCTTCAAGCCCAGTTCCCCGGCTCAGGCTCCTCTCCAGCAAGCTGATCTGGAGTCACCAGTTGGCAATGAGGTGGCAGTGAAGTAGCAGGAAAGGCTTTGTCCCTGCCACAGCTGAAGGGACTGGCTGTTAAATTAATATACCTGATTATCCTCCTCTATGAGAGAATCTTCTGAAATTTCTACCCCACTTAATTTATTCTTCTGAATAACATGTCTTCAGACCTGATTTGTGTAGTTCTCAGAGAACCAGCACCTGCATGCGGAGGGCTGGAAACTCTCTACCTTGCATATAGAAGCAAAGTAAACAAAAGCAAACCTGAGTTCACCATCACCTTGCCTAAAGCTCTCTGTGACTCCCCATTGGCAAACTCAGACTCTGTCTTTGGCCTACAGAGCCCAGCCTGATGAGATCCGGCCCCCTGTCTAGCTTTGTCCTGAGCCTCACACACTGATGCCTCAAGCATACATACTCTGGAGACCTGATGACTTCTGGATTTATCTATCGATCAACCAGTCTGTCTCTATTTATATGTACATATATACTGGAGATTGAACCCAGAGTCTTTACATTGAGGGACGTCCTATCCCTTAATTTTTCAAAATTTTGAGACTGGGACTTGCTCAGTCACTAAGTTACTCAGGCTCCAACTTGTGTTCCTCCTGCCTCATTTTCCTAGACTGCTGGGAGAACAGATGTGTGCATCCATCCACAGTTACCTCTGGACTTTTCACTGTGCATTACCTTGCCCAGTGTTCTGCTGAGAGATTCTCAGCAGCGTAGCAGAATTAATAAAAGGCCCTTGTGATTGTGGTGAACATTCCTGTTCAACAACTTGGAATCTTTCGGCATCCATCTTTTTGGATTTTTCTGAAGGCTTCATTATGTAAAGATGATTGATTACATTATTGGCCATTATTTTATTCAGTTTCACTTTACATAAGGGAGTTGAGCAGTAAAAGATTCTGTTGTCTTTAACTTTTCTCCTGGGAGAGGACCCTGAAAATTCAACTCTCTAATCACATGGTTGAATGCCTTGGCAACTATCACCCCAGCCCTTATAGTTATCAAAGGGCTTTTCATAAAATGCCTCATTAACTTAAAGTCAGGTACCATTGAAAACAGGTTTTTTTTTTTGGTTGAGCTAGGGATCAAACCCAGGGCCTTGCCTATGGTATGCAAGTGCTTTCTCCCTGAACTGTATCCTCAGTCCCATTTTACTTTTTTGAGGTAAGATGTCACAAGTAGTTTTTGTTTCCTGGCAGACTTCCTGCTTGCAGTCTTCTCTTAATATCCTTGGGGAATTGGTTCTGGGATCTTCTCAGATAACAGGATCTTTTACTGCTCAACTCCCTTATGTAAAGTGATGTAATATTTGCATATAATCAGTGTGTGTTCTCCTGTATATTTTAAAATATCTCTAGATTACTTATAATCTGTTTACTGTGCTTAAGACAGTGTAAGTAGCTGTTGTGCCTGTGGTTTGGAAATAGTGATAAAAGGTCTGCACATGTTCAGTACAGACACAATTGTTTTCTGAGTATTTTCTCTCTATATTTGGTTGAATTTGTAGTTGTGGGTATGGGGGAGGTCAAGCTATATATTGATCAGGATTCTTTTGAATGTAGGTGACATTGAAATGCAATCTGTGCTAGCCAGGGCAAAGAGGAATTTGTGGGCCACTGTAGCCTGGGTTATATAATCAGACCAAGTTGGGCAGGACGTGAGTATGCTGGCCTCTAAGACAAATGAAACGTGGACTCTTTCTCTATCTTTCCCCTTTACTGGTATCATGTTGGTTTTTTTGGGCTGCTCTTTGCTGTTTAACAGGAAATAGTACTCACTGACCTCATTTCATAGCTTATCAATGGAGAGCCTGTTCCCTTGATTTCAGCTTGAAAAGTTACAGGGAGGAACCAAGATGGGAGTGGCCTAGAGCATGGGTCCACTGGAAGCCTCTGTGATAGGCAACAACTTTCACAGAAGTGGGAAATTGGGATAAGGGAGGAACAGCCCTCAGAGGAGGGGAGGATGTTGGTCAGAGAGCAAAGCTACCCCTGCACTGGGGTTCAGCCCAGGCCCCTAAATGCTTTTCAATTTAAAGATTAATGCTGGACCTGCTGTGACAGCCCTTGCCTGTAATGCCAGCACTGAGGATGCTGAGCTAAGAAACCTGAGAGTTTGAGGCCAGCTTGGGCTATAGAACGAGACCTGCCACAGACACACAAAAACTCCAGAAAACGAAAAGGTGAGCATGGCAGTACATACCTGTAATCCCAGTGCTTTGGAAGGCTTAGGCAGGAGGATCAAAAGTTCTAGTCCTATTAGTCACTTAGCAAGGTCCTGTCTCAAAATAGGAAAGATAAAATAAAATTTAAAAAAGGCCTAAGTGTATAGGTATGTTTCCTGTCATTGCTAATTTCTGTGATGTATTGGTGTATTGAAGGCCTTGGATTCAATCCCCAAGTACCACTACCATAAAAAAAAAATTGTCACTTTTCTGTGTAATGACAGTTATTATTCATTACATCAACTGAGGCAGTTTCTATTGAGTTATCAGAGAAAAGAAATTATAACAACAGAAAAATGTCAACATGTTTGACATAGAAAGGGCTTCCCAGTTGACTTCTCTTTTTGTAGTCTGCCTGAAAGATATTTATTTATTCTGTATTGCTTATTGCTTCTCATTTTAACCAGCACTTTGTAGTAGTATTTGTTCTCAATTCTGTTTTTGCATTCCAGTGGCGAACTCATTATATCCTGTGTTCTGATCTATCAGTTAGCTGTATCTTGGGCAAGTCTTCCAGTATTTTGGCTTATAATTACTTATTCAGGTGGGCTGACTTTTATAACAGACTGAAAAAAGACTCGATCTTGACAAAAGTTTCTTAGTTTCATAACATGTAAAATAAATGTTCTTAATCAATAGGGCCTCCCCTCCAAGTGGTGATTCTCAGGGGCCAAGGTTCTTTCAGCCTGCAGCTCTGCCATCTTTGACCCATGAGTTCCAAGGTGCTTGTCTGCAAGGGCAAGCTCACAGAAGGGGAAGGAGCCTTGAGGATCACAGGTGGGAAGTTGTTCAGGGCCAGGCTTGAAAGTGGTCCATCCATGACAGCTTGTCTACATTCTGTTAGCCATGTGGTGACACTTAACTTCACCAGAGGCTGGGAAATGTGATCTTGAGTGCCCAGGAAAAGAGGAACTGGATATGAACAGTTAGCCAGTCTCTGTTAGATTTCTTAGTGACATTTATGATTTTCTCTTTGTTTCTCTTCCCATGTACAGCAACTGTGTGACTTGGTTGATATTGAGTCCACTCCCAGCTTCAGGGTGGGTCCCACACTCTGCTTGACATGGTTGTTGTTTTGAGTAATAGATGTATAACCTAGGCTTAAGCCAAGCAGGGCATGAAATACCTCTGGTCCCAGCTGCTGGTCTAGGGGCAGGCACGTGGTGTAAACAGTTTCAATTAGTATGACTGGGGGGAAATACCAGCCACTACCTCCCCATGAGGGCAGAGCCAGCTTGTGGAGGACAAGCTGGGAGGACTACAGAGTTATACTGAGCTGGAGTCCTGTTGAAATTCCTTGAAGCTCACAAGAGCTGATGCTGTACTTTGCATTAGCATGAGCCATTAAATCCACTTCGTCACATAATTTGAAGTTAATTTTCTTTACTTACAACCACAAGCATTTTGATTGATACAACTTATAAAATGGAAAGGGAGCAGAGAGTGAGAGAGAGAGAGAGAGAGAGAGAGAGAGGGAAATTACAGAGCCTGGTCTCCAAGTTCTGTTTCCTGTCATTGCTAATTTCTCTGATGTGTTTTGAATATACGAGCAGGGTCTAAATTGATGCTATCCTGGTTTTGACTTTCAAAATTCTTGACATTATATCACAGGTCATTAGATTTTTAACATTCTCCTTTTTAAATCTCCAGGTATGTCTGACCTGTGGCCTGCAGGCTGCATGCTTACACTCTTGCATGCTCTTTCTCTCTTGTGTGCTCTCTCTGTCTCTCTCTCTCTGTTGTAATAGCAAAAATAAAAAAAAGTTTTGTCACTTATTATTTATTAACTAAAGTATATATTTTATGTGTGACCCAAAACAATTCCTCTTCAGCCAAGCCAAATGGTTGGACAAGCCTGGATGATTGCTCTCTGAATTGAATGATATATAGTTCTCTTGAAGGGTAAGTTTCTCTTTCTTCCAAATGAATGGAATATAGTCATATAATTTCTTATCTGTGTTTGCTTTTAGCAACTTTAGTTTTTTTGTCAAGAATTACACAAAATAAATTTATCATATATATTGAAGAATGCATTTTGTTTACAGCTGGGCATTCTGTCTGATACTAGTAAAGGAATTTTCTGTTTTTGAGTTGAATGTTCCAAACTTGTTGGAGTAGTTTGTCAAATTTGGTGATTTTATAGTTTTAGCACTTCCAACATGAGAAAAATGCTACATGGCATTCCTGAAAGAACATTTTGAAAGAATTTTGTGGCATTCAGTGAGGCATTTCGAAATCACCTGATAGGTATTTCGGGACTGTTGCACAAGAATCTCATTTGCACAACCAGAAGGCCTTGGCTCAGCACACAGACACCTCATATACCTGTGGTGACAGATGTGAGCCATTAAAGACCCCAACCTGACTCATCCTCCCAGAATATGGAGAATAGCAGAGGGGTGACAACCTCAGCAGCCTCATCTCAAAAAGGTTTCAAGGTAACTTAAAGCTTAGGGCAGGATAAAAAATGGAGTAGAAAACTGGGACAGAGAAACACAAAAGTGAGCTAATCAGTTGAGCTGGAGTCAGAGTGGTGTGTGGAAATGTATGCCACGGGACAGGCATTGTCACCAGGGGGCTGGGCCACACATTGGACTCAGAGCTTCCTACTGAATAGGAAAACTAGCTGTGACTCAGGAGGCTCTTCCCACAAGCCATTCCCAAAGGCTCTTGAATCACATTGTCAGGTACAGTCCCAGCAAACAACCCCATTCCCAGTACCAAATTCTGCATTGGGTACTTTTTTCTTGTGGCTGAGATAAAATACTCAACACCCAAAGTGAAGGAAGGAAGAGTTTATTTAGCTCACAGGTTCTGCAGGTTTCAGTCCCTGATCAGCTGGCTCCAAGACAAAGTGGCACATGGCAGAAGGCAACAGTTTATGGTGGTGGAAAACAGCACAAGCAACAAGAGCAAAAGGGGAGGAGCATGGAAAGAAGATTCAGCCCCCTTATATTGTATGTAGGCCACACCCACTTGGGTGTAGCACTCACACCCATAATCCCAGCATTGGATGTGAGTCATTCATAAACTCTAGAAGCCTGCCTCTGTGACTGCATGAGGCTTTGGGGGGACATCCAGACTCAAACCATAACACCTGTTATTGGTTACTTCTGTTAATAATGGTTGTTATTATGAATGAGAATATATATGAGGGAGAACTGAAGAATCACTTGTGGACATTCTACCAAATGGTATTCTGAGTGTGCAGTTGTGTCTGACATATTATGGTATTGGACTGCATGTCACAGAGTTCAAGTAATGGAACTGTGAGGCGTGGTGTTGTCATGTTGGCCTTAATGTTATCCACAGTCACAGCGGGACTTTGGATGGCAAAGCTGAGGCACTTAGGGTGGCAAAACTGAGCTTGAGGCACTGAGATGCTTGTTGTTTGTGTTTCTTTTCTTTTTTTTTTTTTTTTGTTTGTGTTTTGAGACAGGGTCTCACTATGTAGCTCAGGCTGGCCTTGAACTCATTATGTAACCCAGGCTGGCCTGAAACTCACAGCTATCTTTCTGCCTCAGCCTCCTGAGTGCTGAGATTACAGGCATGTGCCACCACCCTTGGCTAGGCACTGAGATTCCTAATGAACGGGAGTGGCCAGATGTCAAGGGAAGATGACAAAGGTGGCATCATTGGCTGATGTCTCGAGGGCCAGGAGTGGTATGGCTACCTGAGAGTGGCAGTAGGGGAGTGAGTAACAGCTTGTCTTTGGCAGAGTGGTCTTGAGGAGTGTCACGTGGCCTTCACAGAGTCCTGTTACTGGGCTTTACCCAGTGTCTGTACCCGTGTAGTTGTCCAGAGAAATGTCAGAAACCAGGTGTTTGCTGTGTTGTGACATTGAAATATGGGTTAATTAACATCTGTTGAGGTAGTTTCAGAATTCTGATACCTGTAATGGTCGGCCTGGTCCTTGTTTCTGTCTTTCTCCTGAGTCTTGCTTAGCTAGATTGATTTTATTCTACCAGGCACTTCCTCCATTCGAGGTATTTCTAACCCATACCTCCTGTTCAGCTGGAGGAAGTTGAAGTCATTCAGGAGTTCCTCCTGCTGACCTTTAGTCTCATTTCGGGTAACTGGGCCTTGTGGCTGTGGATACACTTCATCTGAAAGTCTACTGCCAGGTACAGATCTGCTCTTGGACCTTATCCCAGCTGCTTGCCTGTGCTCATTTTCCCCACAGCAGGGGCCTTTTTGCTTGTGGAAACCCTTTTCTCACCCAGGCATGGTGGGTGAGATCCTGTCATCTGACTCAGACTTCTCGTACCAGACTCTTCTGCCCAGATGTTTTGCTACAGCATTCGTGCAGCCCTGTTCCCACCCCTATCCTCAGCCACTGCCTCTTGCCGACTATCCCTGAGGCGGTATCTGCTGGCACTGTTTGCTCCTCCTTACCTCTGAGTAACCAGTTACCTACTCTACCTTAGTGAGCCTGAGGCTGCCTGGAACCTTCTCCCAGGCCAGCCTCGCAGAACTCTGCAGTCAGGGCTTCTGAATGTGGGCACATGATGGGAGGGACAAGCTTTGAGTGCTGTAGAAAGAAATGTCTTTCACACAATTTCTGCCCTTTGTCCTCATTCTTCCTGGTGTGTGTGTGTGTCTGTGTCTGTGTCTATGTCTATGTCTGTGTCTGTGTGTGTCTGTGTTTAGGAACTGAGGATACTAAAAGTGGAAAAGGATAAGAGAGTTGAAAAGTGTTTTTTACTTTGTAACTAGGCAAAAGAAGTCTAAAAAGCCAATCTGTAGAGGCCATTCTAGTTCACCTCTACCTATTAAAATAACACAGGCGATGTAAAAACTAAGCCACTTTTTCTTTTGAGGTTGGCTGTTAGAAAATCCTTTGGACTGAAAGTGATATTGAGTGCTTTGTAGGCAGAACAACAGAATACTGTTCCTTTGTACTTTCTGTGACCTGGAAATAATGATGTTACAAGTCATTCTTTGTAATGGGTTGTTGTTCAAAGAGCTTACCAATGGTAGAATTTAGGTCTTTGGGATAGTAAACAGTGGAATTAATGTAAAGGAGTATACGCAGGGATTTCAGGCCTGAGAGGAACCTTGGCCATAATTTTTTCCTGGCCAGTTTTCATTAAAAGTTTAGATTTTCTCCACTGTGGCTAATTATCTTCTCCGTTATGACAAACCCAACTAAACACAAAACAAATCTTGCATGCTCTTAGTAGGGCTGTATATTAGTAATATCACTTTGGCAAAGTGTTGACAGTATTTATTTAAGTTAAAAATATGCATATTCTGTCTCCCACAAGTCCTTCTCTGTGTATAACCAACAAGGAAGTGTCTGTGTTCACCAGAAGTCACATACTAGAGTGTTCACTGCATGGATTATTCATACTAACAACTAGATAGAAACCCCATAGTCCGTCAAAAGGAAAATAAGTTGTGGTGGAAGCACACAGCAAAGTACTTTATAACAATGGAAAGAAGAATCATTGCTACATACAGCATCTTGGATGAATTTCGTAAGCACAGTGTTGCGTGAAACAAGCCAGAAAAGGGTTGCATATTACGTGATTTGGTTTATGCAGAGTTAAAAAGCAGAACTATGATGCTAGAGTCAGCAGTGTGCTGAGCTTCAGGGAAAGTGAGGGCTGGTGTTTTGGAGAAGTCTGGAAGGCTTCTGGTTACTAGTGATATTCTGTCCCTTGACTTAATGGCAGTTATATAGGTGAGTTCACTTGTGTTCATTCACTAAGTTGCACACTTAGGACTTGCATTATTTGCTGTAAGTATGTTAACCTTCAACAAAAATTTCCATTAAGAAACCCCCTTAATATGGATTATATTTGAACTAGAGCTTTGCTGCATGTTCGACCCTTCCAGTCTTACGGACTTAGTATGCACTTTAGCTCCCCAGTCTTGGTCATCCTCCTTTCCACTTCATTTCTGCTCATCCTAGCTATTTCCTTCCCTTTCCCACACATGCTGGGTCCAGTTTCCCTGTTATCTTTGTTATTTTCTCATTGCTGAGACACAGTACCTGACACTCACAACTTAAAGGAAGAAAGGTTTATTTTATCTCAGTTTGTAGTGCTTTTGGTCCATGGTTGACTGGCTCCGAGGCAGGGCGACTTGGTGAGAGGGGCATGGCAGAGACCTGCTCATGAATGGCAAGCAGGAAGCAGAGACGAGGGAGAGAGAACGGGAAGAAGTGGGAGAAAATCTCTGGGCTCCACCTCCCAGTATCAAATATAGCCATAAACTCCTCAGTGGACTAATCCTCTGTGAGCATCACAATCCATGGTCTGGTTGCCTCCCAAAACCCCCACCTGTGAGTGCATGTGGCTTTGGGGGACTCGTAGATATAAACCATACATATGGGCTGTTGGCACCATAGGAGTGACCTCAGGTCTGTGTGCCCATGGTTGATTGCCCCCCAATCGGTTAGCTGGGCCAGATTTCACCAGTCGCCAGTCATTGCATCCCCAGCAGCACCACAGTGCCTGTACTCAGTGGTAGTTGTCAAGTGAATGAACTAACTTCAAAGGGAGCAGCCTTTTCTCCACTCTTCAGCTTTCAGTTAGGGGAGGTGTGAGCTTGACGGAGCAGAGTTTGAACATTTTTGATTGTATAGTACCTTCAGTAGCCTTAAAATGTGACCTGTAGGAAAATTGAGCTGCAAGAGGGAAGTGTTTTTGACTCCTTGGTGCTGCTTAGCCTAGCTCTCTGCTCACTGGTCCAGTTCTTGGGAATACGCAGTCTATAATGTGATGACTTCATTTGTTCTGGCTTTTCTCCTGACAATCCTAAGGTCAAGTCTATTTTAAGCCTGAGAAATATGTCCTGGAAGTCAGTTCCTGAGTCCTTATTTCCTTTTTCTTTCCTTAGTATTGAAATTATGGCTATACTCCCCTCCCCTTCCCTTCCCTTCCCTAAAACAACTCTGCAAGTAACATCAATTTCCTCTATTTTGATTTTACTCTGACTTCAGTTGCTTCTTTTCAACTTGTTATAGGAAAATGGCACACTCTCCTGTGCCATTCTGACTTGACAGAATTTTTAACTGAAAGCAGTGCTCCAGCTAACCCAGTAGAAAGAATTAAAGATGAGACATTCACATTTAGGCTTAATTTGTTGGATGATTTTTATAGGAATTTTTCCTTCTTGGGTAATGTGGTTAAGAGACAGGACTGGAGCCAGACAGTACCAGTCCAAGTCCTACCCTACCACTCCCTGCTTTTTAACTTTTAGCAAGTCACATAACCTCAGCCTTTTCTTATTTGTAAAATCAGGGTAGTTGTCAAGATTTAATTAATTCATGAATGTAAAATGATCTGCTCAGAACCTAAAAAATTATAAATGCTCAATAGCAGTTACCTAAAACGGAAGTCTCAACTTTATTGGTAGAAAAAAAGTGGTTATTTTTCTCCTAATGCTGGGATTTAAACCTAGGGCCTCATGCACACTAGGCAAGTGCTCTAGCTCTAAGCTGCATCTCCTGTCTATGGTATGTGTTAGACTCTAAAAAGTAGATTAGGGCTTTTATTTTTAAGAATATATTTAGAAATTAATTTTAATGACTAAAAATGACTATGCAATGCCTAATTATATAATTTACCCTTAAGAATGAAGAGAAGTATATCATTATATTATTTTCTGTAATTCTCCGTACTCTTTCTTGCATTAGAAACAAGAGTGGGGGCAGAGAGCCTTTTGGGAACCCTAGTTCAATAATCATATCCTGAAGAACAGACCCATGTAGGGTTGTGTCAAAATTTGGCAGTCTTAATGGGAGCCTTGGGGTCTTGTCCTCTGTCCCTTTCTTCAGCAGAGTCTGGTTACTTTAGTATGACTAATCCTGCATTTGTTGGTGAGAAAAGCAAAAACCAAATGGCCCCTTAGTAGTATTGATACTGAAGGGCTTGATGGAGAAACTTTAAGGTCAGAAGGGTGTTGAGATGTGCAAAGAACACTCTGCATCCTGTCTGTACCACAGGGTATGTGAATAAGTTACTAGTTCCCTGAGCATTGCTTTCTTGTTGACAAAATGGAAATGATAATTTTACGTTATAGACTTTTCGAGGTAATGTGATAAATGATACTTTTCCTAGCAGATAGCAAGGAGATGAGTTTTTACTAGCTCTTCTCCTCCTTGAATTTCACATATGCTCTGGCAAGAAAAAAGGATTTGTTTAAAGGATTGTCTGTAATTAGTTGACCCTCTATCCTGAAATATTTTGTCATGGAGCATTTTCAGCAGATACAAAAGTAGAGGGAATAGTGCTGAATTTCTTTATAACAGATTACCCCTAAGTTTGCTGGCTTACAATAATAATATTAATCATTGTTATATCCTGGTTCCTGTGGGTCAGGATTAGTGAGTGACTTGGCTTGGTGGTTCTGGCTCAGAGTCTCTTGTGAGGTTGCAGTCAGGTATTGGCAGGGGCTGCAGTCATGCTATGGGGTACCTGTGCTGGAGGATTCATTCCCAAGGTGACTTACTCATGTGATAGGCCAGGTTTCTGCAGGATGTTCTGGGGGTGGGGCCAAGGCCCGGTTCCTGGGCATGTGGGCCATCTTTTTAAGAACACTCAAGTGTCCTCACAGCACGGTAGGGCTGGTTTTGCCCAGGGCAGCTTTTCAGGAGGCTAAACCAGAAGCCCCAGTGCCTTCTTGGTAAAGGCAGGGAAGTAAGAGGCCATCAGTTCACCATATTCTATTGGTTGCCCTCAGTGAGGGTGGAGACCATGTTAGATCCTGTGAGAATCATCATATGTTTAATTCATTAATGGTGATGGGGGTGGTAAATGACAAAATCCTAATTCTGTTGTTCTCTTTCCAGTTAATTCTAATTGGAGAGGTACAAATTAAATCAGTGCTGAGATTCCATCTCACCCCAGAAAGAATGGCTATTATCCAGAAATCAACCAATAACAAATGCTGGTGGGGCCATGGGGAAAAGGGAACCCCTTCTCCACTGTTGGTGGGAGTGTAGATTGGTGTAACCACTGTGGAAATCAGTATGGAGATTCCTCTAAAAACTAGGACTAGAGGTCCCATTTGACCCAGCTGTTTTCCTTCTTGGTATCTTTCCAAAAGAATTAAAAGCATCATATCATAGCGATGTATATATACCCACGTTTATAGTGGAACAGTTTGTAATAACCAAATCTTGGCAACAGCCCAAATGCTCATCAACTGATAAATGGATAAAGAAGATATGGGGTTCTTTTATACAATAGAGTACTATTCTGCCTTAAAGAAGGATAAACTTGAGATATTTCTAGGTAAATGGATGCACCTTGAGACCATACTCTTAGGTGAAATAAATTCAGACACACCTGTAAATAGTGCCTTGTTTCTCTGGTGTAAGAAACAGAAAATGTAAATAAGGACCAGAATATTTAATAGATATTGTGAAGTAGGAAGAAAATGTTCAAATGAGAAGGGGAACAAGGAGGGGGGGAGGGCAGAAAGAAGGAAGAGAAGGAGACAATTGATTCACCCTCTGAGGGACTGGGTGACTGGCACGGACCCCCGGAGGAGAATGAGAATGGGCCCTTCCGGGACCCACCCCGCAGGGCCTGGGTGGGCTAAATAGATAGCAACTGAGGAACATTAAGCAACTAAATGCTAGTGTTGTTTTGTAGATTCTGTTTTGTTTTTGGTTCGATTCTGCTATACCTGTTGGAATGGTCAGCTAATCTGAAGATAACGGGATATACTATAGTAGCTATTGTATTCGCATTATTTTTCTTTGAAGTTCTGTACTAGTTCTACTGCTTTGTTTTGATTGACTTTGTTGTGTTATGTTCTGTTGGATTTTACTATCTTTAAAATAAATAAAAAATGAAAAAGGAAGAGAAAAGAAGAAAAAAGAAAGAAAACATGAAAATGAAGCTTTTGTAAACGAGGGGAAGAGGAGTTAGCGGGGAGGGGAATGGGAAAAAAAGAAGAGTCAAGATATATCACGTACAGGTACAAATTCCCTATGATGAGTGTGATTGTTATGTATATCTAAAATATGCCAATAAACTTAATTATAAAAGCTGATTATTCCTATGTAAAGAGAAACCCCTCTCAACCGGGCACGGTGGCACATCAGCACTCAGGAGGCTGAGGTAGGTGGAGCGTTGTGAGTTCGAGGCTGGCTTGGGCTACAGCATGAGCAAGGCTGGCCTGAACTACGTAGTGTGACCCTGCCTTGAAAAAAATAGGGCCAGGAATCTGGCTCAGTGTCTTAAGCACCTGCTTGGCGGCACAAGGTTGTGAGTTTGATCCCCTGTACTGAGCAAAAAAAAAAAACCCTCATTAATTATGTGATAAAGTTTGAGTAAACAGGATAAATTCTTGTTTCTTACTCTTTATTTAGTTTTCAAAATAATAATCCTTGGTTCATTAGCACCCTTCATAGGGTTTCAGTTAAGTTTTATTTTTCAATTATTGTTATGAACTGGAGGATTTCAACATATTTGATATGCTTGTGTGTTTTGCACTTACTATCTGTATTGATGTTTGTGTATTTTTGTCCTTTTTAGATGAATGATAACATACTATAAATAGTATTTTTGACCTGGCTGTTCTCCCCTATTATGGTTTATATCTGGATGTCCTCTCCAAGCCTCATGTGGTGATGGGAGGCAACTGAAGCTAGAGTTTGTGCTTGGTTCATTGTCTAGTGCTGGAATTGAGGATGTGAGAGCTATACCCACCATGAGGTGGGTTGCCTGGATACGATGTAAGGGAAGAGGCTTGCCCCTCCCCTTTTGCTTTTGTTATCTTTCACAGCCATGAGTGGTTGCCCCTCTGCCATGCTAACCTGCTGCCTTGGAGCAGGCTGATTATGGACTGAAACCTCCACAAACTATGAGCTAAATAAGGCTTCTCCTCTTTAACTTTGGGTGTCAGGTATTTTGTCCCAGCAACAAGAGAAAAGTAACTACAACATCATATAATAGTATTTTCTTGAAATTGCTCCACAGTTGGATGTTGGATGTGTAGGAATTCTTCATTCTTTGAAAAAAAATTGAGATACTTCAAATACAATTCAGTGGTTTTTAGCATGTTTTCAGAGTTGTGCAACATTTACCACTAATTTTAGATTTTTTTAAATCAAAGAAACCCTGTACCTGTTAGCAGTCCCTCTTATTTGCCTCTGGGCCACTGCCTCCAGCCCCAGGACCTGGTACCACTAATGCACTCTTTGTTTCTTTGGATTTGCCAGTGGACATTTCATTTAGATGGAGTCATATAATATCTTGCATCTGTGTCTGTATTTTTTGGCTTAGTATAATGTTTCCAAGGCTCATGCATGTTATAGTTAGAATCAGGTCCTCATATCTTTATTTCTCCCTTCTGCCCCCCATTTCTTCTCAGCAGCACAGTAATATTCCACTGGATTGATCTATGAATCTTCATCCCAGACAAGCAGCTCACATTGGTTAAACATTTGAGTTGTTCCAGACTTGTTATTAAATGGACTTGAACATAATTCTTTTCTCTCATGTTTGTTTATTTGTTTGTTTATTTGGTACCAGGAATCAAACCCATGACTTGTGCTTGCCAGGCAGATGCTGTGCTGCTGAGCTTATATCCCCAGTCCTTTCATGTTTAATTTTGCTAAATTATGCTGAATTATCCTCAGTAAGCCTTGTACCATTTTGAATTTTTACCAGCAGTACATCAGAAAGCCTGTTGTCTACTGCTTTGCCATAGAATAGTGTTTTGTAGTGTCTCACTAGTTTTAGCTGACATTTTACTTATATTTCTCATATGAGATTGAATGAACATTTTTTTACATGTTCAGGGAGTACTTGGGTTATTTTTCTTGTGAATTAGCTGTTCATATTCATTTAGTTCTATTTTCCTTCTACTTTTGACTTCCCTTTCTGTGTTGCAGATACTTTTTTCGGTTCTTCATTTCCCTTTTTACTTTGCATATAGTGGCTTGTCATGTAAAATAAAATTTGTATGTAATTTAACATTATTTTTCCTTATTGCTTCTGGAATGTGAAAATTTTCATCACTCATGTTACAGAATATTTGCCTTTGTACGCAGTGGCTTTATTTCTTATGTGTAAATCTCTGACCCATCTGGGATTTATTTTGCTGCATTGTATGAAAAGTCCAGTTTTATTCTTTTTCCAACATGACTGTATAATTATTCTAAGCACCATTTGTTAATAAGTCCATTTTATCCTGCTGACTTGATATATTACCTTTATGATAATTTCTATACACAATTGGATCCACTTCTGGATTTTCTATTCTTTTCCATCAGTCTGTATGTCTAGTTGTATACCATGACTACATGATCCTAATACCTGTTGGGGTTAGTCCTTCCTCTCTTTCTCCTTTCAGTGGTCACCTGGTTATTCTTGTTTGTTTTTACAGGTGAACTTTATAAACAGCTTCTCTAGCACCAAAAACAAAACTCACAATCATTTTAGAGGTTGATCAGATTTATAAATTAGTACAGAGTAAACTGATATTTTTATGATGTTGTCTCCTTATCAAAGAACATTCCTATCATCCTTGAATATATTCTGCCTACACTTTGAAAATAAGCAAAATAAATAAATAGTTTTCTTCCATTATTCTAGTGTAAAAGTCTAGAAAATATTAGTGGGAAGAAATTGGAGCTTCCTTGACAAAGTTAGAAATGAGATTTTAGTTTATATTAAAAAACTGTCTTCCTCTGCTTTTGGACATTTAGATGTTTAGCCTCCATAGCATCCTATTTTTGGAGAATTAGAAATAAGTAATATTGCTGTGAAAATCTTATTTATATGATTATGTGAATATATCTTATGATTTCTTTAGAATGAGTCCGGGAGACAGAATAAGGATTTTGGAACATATTGACAAATTGTTCTCTAGAAAGGTTGTATCTACTTAGGGAGGCATATTTTTATCATTATTGGATTAAAAAAAACTTTGCTTATGAATAACAAGTCATTATTTGAATATGTTCTGTTTTTCTCGCCATACGTAGTTGTTGTTTTTTATTTTTTTGTTGTCGTTGTTGGTTTTGATTTTGGAGCAGGGTCTCATTGTGTAGTCCACACTGGCCTTGAACAAATATACTGGTTCGTGGTCCAGGCAGCAAGGTCTATTTGTTAGAAGTGGGTTTTCTTGATGTCTGCGGCACAGACTGTGCTGACTAGAATAAACCAGCCTGCTGCTTTTTCAGAAGGGGCTATGGCATGGAAGCATGGCATGGATTTATATCTGACAGTGTCGAGAGACATGTTGAATGGAAGATACATGAACATGCTGAAGGGACAGAAGAGAAATTAATGATCCGAACAGAGATGACTACTGTGAGGAATCCCTAAGAAGTTGGCCTAAGTGGTAGGATTAGATCTTAGCAAGAGGAAGGACACTTTCAGGAAGACATGGGTAGAAAGAAAGTGAATACCAGCATATTTGTAAGTAATATGTAGGCATAAATTTGAAGAAGTTACTACATGATTGCCTTAGTTTTCTTTCTGAAATGGAAATGAGATCATGTCCTAAGGAAGTGCAGGCCTTAAGGACATCATTAAGTAGGAAAAGAGTTGTGAAGAATGGGCGTTTAGGGCTCATCAAAGGAAGTTCAGGCAGCTGGTGAGAGAGATCGTGACTTCTTAGTGGTCTCAGGTCCAGGGCTTTGTGATTTTTTTTTCCCAGCAGTGCTCAGCAGTCTGAGTATAGAAGCAGAGGAAGTGAATGGGTGGGTTGCTTTGTAGAAATCAGGACTTAATTTCTCTTGGCCTTGTGTCTTATGCTGTTCAGATGTATGGATGGGGCCACCATTGCTGCTGCGACCATCAGTCACTCTTTTCAACAGTGATTTAAGCTTACTAACTGTTTCAGATACAGTTTCTATTAAGTTTTCTAGAAACTTAATGATGTACACTTATTGTACATTAAAGAGGGCATTGAACGACAGCATACCCAGATTAAAAACACACACATGAGATTTCCCTGATGTAAAACAAAATATTCCCTTTACAGATTGGACATAGATGCAGGAGTCAGGTAAGTTGTAAGTAATGTAGGCTGATTCAGTGGATCCCCAATTGCCTTCCTAATTGTGCTTTTCTTTCACTGTCTCAAATTTGGAGTTGTTTTTGCTTTTGTGGTGCTGTGCATGTAATATGAGTGTGCACTGTATGTGGCAGGTCCCCTGCAAGGCCTGGATGAGCTCTCTCCTCCTGAATGTCGTTTGACTTGTTCCCAGTGTACTCCGAGTTGGGCCTTCCTTTAGGGCTGCTCTCTGGAGACCTTTCATAGATGGCTTCTTTTTCTGAGAGCTTGCGTAAAGGAATTCCCCTTCTTTTGGTTTGTGTGTGGGGGGGTCCCTCAGTGCCCCCATTCCCAGGCTGTTCTTCCTGCAAGTCCAGTTCTGTTGAATTTTCTGTTCCCAGGGCTAGTTTTCTAATATGAGTGTGGCTAGTGACATTAAAAGGGTGACCCCTGTGAGCTAGTTGCACCTGGGTTCTCTGGTCCCAGGCCTGCTGGGCATTCTGTATCCACTATATACGAGTCTTACCATATCCTAAGACTGGTAAGCCCAAACAGGATACTCTGAGTTTATATTTAGATAGAAGTTACTCATTAACAGAGAAGCCTGAAACTGCAGACAAGGCTGAAGCCTCACAGTGAATACAGGTATATAAGCAGCCTGTAGACCAAAAATTCTTTGCCAAGTAAGGACCTTAGGTCTCTCTTTTGACAGGTAATGATGTAGGGACTTTGAATTATCCTTCAGAGGCCAAGAACACCTTGAAATTTGAACTAGAGCAACATGGCCCACGTTTGAGCTTCAAGTTTTAGCCCCAGTGGGTCTTGAGGTTTTTTGGTTCTGGCCTATATATAGGGGTAAAAGCATCCCACAATCTACTTTTCCATCAGCCCTGTCCATTCCAAGTAGCAAAAATTTCAACATATCTAAATGTACACAGATTGTGGGAACTCTGCACCTTTGAGTCCCAGGCTCCAAATATTGAATTAGTATCTTCGGAACAGGTATTTGTCCAACTGCTCTCTAATGAGTCAGGACATCAGTTTAGCAGATCATACCTAGCACTATTGTACTGATTGCCATTGCTGTGAATCAAACCATTCCAAACTTAGGCACATTAAATAATGCCCATCTTATTATGCTTAAAGATTTTGTGGGTCCAACATTTGGACAGGGTGCGGTAGGGGATCACTTATCTGCTGCATACTAACTGAGGTTGGGATCATTTGGAGGCTCTTAGATGCACATTTCTTGTGGCTGTACTGGGGAGCAGTTGGTCAACTAGGACTGATGATCTGAGTGTCTGGATTGTGGCCTCTCTGTGAGGCTCGGCTTCACACAGTGTAGTGACTGGGTTCCCAGAGTGAATGTCCTTAGAAGAAGCACCCAGAGAGCCAGCGTGCTAGGTGTTTGCATGAGACCTAGTAACCTTGCTGTGGAAGTCACATAGCGTTACTTCTGCTTTTCATGATCACTAGCAGCAGTCAGGAACCTGCTTGGATGCCAGGCCAGAGTATCTAGGTGCCAATCTTAGTAGGCAGAGGGTCAAAACATGTGCAGCTGTTCTAAAAACTGCTGCAACTTTGTTTCAGCGCAAAATCAAATTTAAAATAACTGAGTACATCATATGTAGTAAGCATAAGTATTGTAGCCAGTTATGGTGGTGCACGCCTTTAATCCCAGCACTCGGGAGGCTGAGGCAGGAGGACCATTGTGAGTTTGAGACCAGCCTAGGCTAGCTACAAATTGAGTTCAAGGCCAGCCTGAACTGCATAGTGAGACCCCGTCTCAAAAAATAGGGCTGGGAATTTAGCTCACAGGCTTAAGTGCTTGCCTGGCAGGTACGAGGTTGTGAGTTCGATCCCTGGTACCTAAATAAATAAATAAATAAATAAAGATAGATTGTGTTTCAGTTAGAATGCCTGTCTGTGTATTCTGGTTTATGATACAGTATTTTCTTTAAACTACATTTAAAAAGACATTGTTTAACTGTAGCTAATTTAGTTTATGAACAGCAAATTTTATCTCTTAATTTAATACATTACTATGTGTCTGCTAGTGGTAAAGATGAAAAACTAAGGAACTTATTGTCATTCCTTGTAAGGATAGAATGTGGATTCTCTTCTTTGCTAGAAGGCCCTCAAGGTCGTGTTGGATGGTAGGCCTGACTGGAAGAGTCCCTACCCTGCAGAATGGACTGTGGGCCTGACCAGCTGTCATAACTTCTCCAAAATTTTACCTGATTGTTTGCCAAGTTGTTTCCTAAGAGAGTTGCTACTCATTTTAACAGATGTGAAATGAAGAGGTCATACTTCTTGCAGACACTCCAAAAATATGTGAGCATCTGAAAGCTAAAGAGTAATCTGTGATAGAGTGACAGCCATTCTGCCTGAGGAAGGTGATGGTTGTGGCTAAAGAGTCTCAGGAAACCAAAAGGGAAGACTGAGATTGAGGTTTGCTAGAGCAGACCTGCTCATTGCCAAAGCAGTCTGCCTTCTTTGCTTCCCTGTGACGGCGTGTGCTTGTCATTTTTGCTCTTTCAAGGAAATGTGTAAAGATACTGGGCAATGATGTTCACTGCATCTTACAAAACATTACATTGCAGAACAGTTTTTGTGGAATGGTGTTTTGAAATGACTAAATATTTATTCAGATATTTTAGAAAATTTGCATAACGTCATGCTTATATTATCAAAATGATGTGTTCATTCTCAAAAACTAAAATATAGATAAGTATAAATAAAATAAAAAGCATGTTATTTTGTCACTTGGAACCACTGATTTTGTTGTTGCTATATGTTTTTCCTATGTTTTTCTGTGAAAAAACAAATAATGAGCTCCTGTAATACTCTAAATTTATGTGAGCACATTCCATGTCAATTAATATGCTTTTATTTTGGGGGGAGGGGTTACTGGGAATCAAACTCGCAACCTTGCGCTTGCCAGGTTGGTGCTTATGCCACTGAACTATATGCCCTTAATATGCTTTTATTATAGACACTTCATAGTTTTATATCATATAGAAATAGTATTAAGCACTTAACATTGCTGGTAACATTTAATGGTCATAATGCTGTAGCAAACATCCACATAATTCTTTTTTCCTATACGATGTTTTTTTTAATTTTTTTTTTCTGCTTTTAAGTCCACCTACCTGTCTGTGTATGTATCTATGGTCTCAGCAGAGCACAGTGGGTGGCACTCTTAATGCACTGAGGATGAAGTCTCTCACAGAGTCCTCCCATCAGTAGTCTTCCCCACTGGTCCCATAGACCAGTGGTCTGTCCCCGTGCTCTGCCTGAGAGACAGCAGAGTGGGAGCAGCTGGTGGCCTCTGTGCTATCAGGGGAGGACTGAGAAGGAAGGCGGGGGATAATTCTCCCTTCCATGGAGCCACAGTCTCTCTTCTGTTACTGTATGAGGCACTTATGCTTCTACGCAGTGGAGGCCCACAGCCATTTGAGCTCTCTTTTCTTTTGTGAAGCCTTAGAGGTGTTGGGAAACAGTTCTCAACCCTGTGTCTTGCTTGTGGGCCATTCTTCAGTTCCTTGAACCTGTGTGTGCCTTTGCTTTGCCTCGGTAGCCTCTCCTGATCTGCCCCCTTGCCTCCCTGAGCCCCAGCCACAAGCCTGAGTCCCTCTCCTGTGAGAGGTGAGAGTTACCCACTCGCTTTCCATGCTGCCTGTGATCAGAGTGGGGAACATAGAGCAGCCTATAAATTGTTTGTGTCAGAAATTAGTTTTATTGTTGTGTCCAATACTTGTGCCTGAGTGTTTGAGTGCTCCCTCGACTTTGGCATTGTCCCTTGCTGAGACTCACTGTCTCTGTCTCCTGCCCCACCCCTTCCAGCCCTATCTGATATGGAGTCTCCCATCCCAGCCGTTTTCCAGTGCATGCTTGGCAGCTTCACCCCTCTATGCTTTTGCGTAAATGGATCTGCTTTCTAGAATGCTCTTTTAACCTAGCAGAGCCCTATTTTTTCTTCAAAATTTACCTCTGCAAGCATCACTCTTTTGAAAGTTGTTGTGATTTCCCTCCTCCCCCACCCTTGGGCAGAGTTAATCAGTCACTTCTCAGTCACACTCTGTACCAATTCGTGCTATCAAACATTTACAAAGTGTTGTAATTGTTTGTTTATTTTTTTTATGCTTCTATACTTAGCTTCTGGAAGGGTAGGGCTCATATTTTTATTTGTATAATTTTGTACATTAGATTTAGTGCATACATATAGGTGTTCTATAAATGTTTATTGAATGAATTGATGACAATTTCACATCTCAGTCTCCTGATTGATATCATCTTATCTACCTTAGGATGAGAAATCAATATTTCTTAGAAAATCCATATATATTAAACTGTTATAAACTATAAAACATGTATGTGTTATGTCAGATGGAACCTTGCAGCACATTATGTTTCTTACTTGGCAGACTAGGCCGAAGCCAGCCTGAGTTAGCGGCCAGTGTGATTCATATGTTAGCGAGGGGCAGAGCTGGACAGACTTGCAGATGTTTGTGGACCTGCCCTTGTTCTCCTCTTCCGTGTACTCTTGCTCCTCCTGAGGCCCTTTCTCTCCCTTCTTGCCCAAGTTTTATCTGTTGTTTCAGACCCTGTCTGATTCTTGCCTTTCTGACCCTGGCAGTCAGAATCACTTATACCCATCCTCTTCTGAGTTTCTGCTACTGCTTAGCAGGTGAGGCAGTACAGTCAGTGGCTGAGCACGGCCTTGGGGGCCATAAGACCTGGGCCCAAGTGCCACACCCCACTTACTAGCAATGGGACCAATGAGTAGGTCAACCTCTCAGTCTCTGTTTCCAAATCTATGCTGCACTTACATTATAGGATTGATGTGAAGGTTAAGATGCTCTCTGGTGCATTATTAAGACCCCATTCTTGTAGGCTGTTGGTGGAGCTTACTTGCTAAATCATTGGAGGCTGATTACTGGCCTTCTGTAACTCCCGTTGTTTTTGTGTCTGTCTGATTGCTGGTTTGCTGAATCAGGGGTTACCCAGTATTTTAAGAGGTATATCCTAACCCACAGGCTACCCTCAAACACTTGTGGGAATTTTTTCGCAAATAACATTGGCTTATAATTTTTGTTCTTTGGTACATGTCAGTGCTTTGCTGCCTGGAGATTTGTTCATTTGTGTAGGGGGTGGTTTTTTGAAAAGCTGCTTCTGAGGTCTGCTGAGAGAACAGAATGTTTTCTCTCCTTAGTTTACAGCTACAATCAGCTTTGAGATTCAGTGTTTGTATAGCTCTAACTCCCTGCTAATTAAGGAAATGGATTAGGAAGGACAGTTTAATGAAAATTCAGACTGTGGGTGGTTTGTACTTTCTGCTTCCTTGGTACAGGCTCACCTGGTGCTCGTTATAAAAGGAGTGCTCTGTAGTTCTCTTGACTGTCTTCCTGATTAACACCTGTAGAGACTGTCCCACTTTGGTATAAAACTTGGATAGCTTTGTTGTTTGCATTTTATACATTTTGCAAATGAGAAACCAGGGAAATGCAGTGTATTTATTATAGAGGGAACAAAGGCTGTGGAAACATTAAATTTTTAAAAGAACCTTTAGTTACCTAGCTTTTATAAAGGGAACAAAGGTTGTGGGAACATTGTTTCTATAAGAACCTTTAGTTGCTTAACTTTTAAAGACCTATATTGCTTTTATTTTTAAAAGCTTATAGAATAAATCTGTCCTTTTCTCTGATTTACAAAGAAACTAAAATGTGGAGAATCTGATCTTTAAGTGGCATGATTTCTGGCTTATAGGATTATTTTAAAGTTTAGGCATTTTAGTGTCTCATGATACTCTTGGTTAAAAGGAAGTTTTATTGAATATCATATAACTATTAAAATTACAATTTAGATCTATATTTCCAAGAAAAGAGTTGGTTTTAGGTGGGGAAAAAAGGCATCAAAAAAGGCTGATTTCTGTGCATTGGGAAAAAAACAAAGGCTGTGTGCTGGTGTATGAACAGAGATCACTTTAGAGTGACGAGATTTCAAGTAGTAGGTTTTTATTTTTTACCTGTATTCTTTCTTATTTGGATTTTTGTACGATTGTCTATTACCTCATATTCAAAATAATTTTAAAGCCACTTTGTTTTTGTTTTTGTTTTTTTTTGGAGGAAAAAATTATTTGAGTGTGGTAAACTCAGCCTTTCTCCATCCTCCCCTGGGAAATTGCCCCAAGCAAGTAGGAGAGAAAGAAACAGAAATGAAAACTCCCCTTCGAAAAAATTTGGAGTTTATTTTCTGACTCAAGTCAGTAGAATGAATTTTTAAAAAATTGAACCAGGAGTAAGAGAGGAAGTAGACAAGAAGATACTGAGAAAACTCAGGAAAAGAGAACTAAAACACAAAACCACCTGGTGAATAACATTTTCCAAGATGAGAGATATTACTTGGGATTCAAAACCTAAATCCTTTGTTCAAAATAGTGGGCACAAATAACAAGCTGGTGGCAGGAGCTTCTTGGGATCCAGTTTGATTCTGAAATGCAGAGCAGACTGGATTGGATAAAGACTTAAGTAATACTTGAGGGAAGTGATCTGACCATGTGGTAATAAGGAGAGAAGAGACTGCACTATGCACAGCCCCATAGCTGCCTGTTGCTTTTGGTTGGGAAGAGAGAATGGCTCAAGAATACCTCTCCCCACCCTATGTGCCACATAGTCCTGCCTGAAAAAACATGGCTCTGGCTCTTCTCCAGGTGACTGTGCTTCAAATTGCTGGTTCAGGAGAAACTCCTCAAAAACAAGTAATTTAAAAATATGCCAGCTCACAATCTAGTCAAACATAAGAAAAAAAATGAAAAGAACATGAAAAAAAACAAGACGATATCTGACAATTACTAGAAAATGTTGGCACAGAACAAATGATAATCATAACAAAATATTTTACAAGTTATGAAAATGTGTCAATTCTTGTCTATAAAAAACTAGAGCATAGACGGGGGATCTAGTTCAGTGGCGTAAGTGCCTGCCTGGCAAACTCGAGGTCATGAGTTTGATCCCTGGTACCAAACAAAACAAAACAAAACAAAACAAAAATAAACTAGAGCATAAATCAGAAATTCAAAAGCTCAGGAACAGTATGGCAAGCTAACAGGGAAAGGAACATGATTTCAGAAAAGAAAGTGAAGGAGAAAAGAAAACGACTAAAGAAATAAAGGAAAAATTTAAAGTAACACAAGATAACATATAGAAGATAGGAAATAAGTTCACTAAATGAGATAGATGTATTTTAAAAGAATCAAGAGAATGGTAGATATGATTGAAAAGCACGCAGGAAAAAAATCTCTGAAGAAGGAAAATGATAGGCAAGACAGTTTAAATTGTAAACCAAGAAAAGTTGCCAAAAGTATGAGAAAGAAGGAATCCTCGCTGTGAAAGGACGCACTGTGCTGGGAAAGCTTAGCATAGAAGGAATAGCTTTGCAGTAATTATTGCACTTCACAGGTAAACCACTTGGGCAGCCGAGTGAAATAGGAAAGCACTTAACAAAGGGGAAATTTCAACTGCTCCTTATTATTAATTAACATGGGAGGATACTGAAGTAACAGTGACAAAGTTCTTAACTGTGACCCATGACATTATGTTCAGTGAAGTCATTTTTAAAGTATAAAATATAATGGGTGAGTTTTTCAAAGTAAGAAATTGAGAAAGAATATTCTCATGAAACTCTTCTTGGGGAACCTAGTCAGAGACAAACTTGTGCCTACCAAATGATAACTGGAAAAATTATAATGCAAGAACTGTGATAATGTCTATTCTATTTAACTGTGGGTTCAAACAGATGTGGAGATCAGTACAGCAGACCAGCATGCAAAGCTCACGAGCTGTTAGTGTCCTTTCTCAAAGCCAGGGTTTGCAAGGTACCATTTGAAGCTGACAGGTGAGCCAGTGGAGATGTAGGTATGTTTAAAAGCACAAAGCTAAACAATGAGAGATAATATAACTGGCTTAAAATTAGGACAGCAGAGGATGGTGCAGAAAATGTTTTAATTCCATCATTTTTAATAGGAGATTAAATTGATAAAATCTGAAGAAGTTAATAAAATTAATCACTAGACAAAAATAGAAACCATCTAAATGTCAGAATATACAAAGGAAAACAAGCAGTTTCTTTGAAACCTAACAAAAGTAATTAATAGAACTCAAGCAGTATCTGTCATAACCATAAATATAAATGGAAGTTGAAGGGCACAAGTGGCATCCACCAGGTTGTTTATCAGGAAGTCAGACCAGACTCCACTCATGCTTCCCTGGCAGCCAGCTCAAAACCTAATGTTGCAGAAGGCTTGAGGTCAGCAGGAGCCCATCTCACCTCCGGCTATTCATCATTTGTTTTCACCTAGCCAATTGCAGCAAACATACCTAGTGTTTGGTTTAAGATGATGAGATTCAGTCTTTTGAAGAAATGAAAAATCTAAAACAACTGAATAAAAGAAATCAAGAAAAGGACTTATTTATTTTGAATATATTTGAATAGTATAGTTGCCTCAAGGACTATCACTGGAGACCAGGAAGCACAACATTTTGGTTTTGGAGGTGGTCTAACTGAAGTGTCTCATGTTTGGTTCTGTAATGTATGCATCTAATAACATTCTTTGTTTCACATTTAGAACCAAGGACTTATTCAGTCCTTGTTTTCATGGAAACCGTATCTATTAATACATACACACACACACACACACACACACACACAATGGGCAATATATTATACAGGAGGATTCTAGTTTAAATTCTATCTAGCAGTCACCAGTGCCACCTTTGGAAGTTACCAACATGATCATCTGAAGATAAAGACTCAGGACACCAAAAGCAGACCCAATAGGGCGCCTATTTAGAACTGGTGGAATTACATTGAAAAACACATATTTTGCTATAGGACTGTCATTTGTGCCAATTTGAAAGAAAATAGGAAGACTTACTGCTTTCCTTGGGGTCTAACTTTCTTGTGGTTAACCCTAGTAACCATACAAATTCCCCTGCTCATGTGGGTACCAGCTTTAATGGCCTCCAGGTGTTACATTCCTTTCTTCCTCTTGTTTCCTGATGGTTTTTCATTCTGTATCCAACGACTCCAGCTCCCAGCATACATCTGGATCAGTGAATGGGGATGCTTTCTTAGAGGTACCCGTAAGGAAAACAAGAATAAACAGGAGGTAACCAGTAGTGGACTGTCAGAGATGCTGAAGGACAGAGTACTCAGATCAGGCAGGCAGAGCCACTTTACCAAGCCTAGTGGGCTAGAGCCTGGATGTATTGGTTGTCTTTCCACCACACCATAGACTGTTCAGAGAAGGTTTGTGGCACTTGTGCTGTGAGCACAGGCTAGATCTAGACATACTACGGACTGGGATCATTGTCATAGTGGGGATCCCAGCACTAAAGGCTATCAGTCCACACTTGTATAGAAAATTAGGGAGGATTTGGGAAAGCTAGTTGGAAGAGAAGCATTACCCATGTGAGTGGAACTGCGGTAGAGGGACCCAGTAGGCAGAACTCCAGAGAAACCACAGTGAGAGTTTTAAATATCTGTCTAGGCTCCAAGAGTGACAGATCTCATACAGCTCAAGGAGAACTCTGGCTCCTTCTTGCCCCTCCTGCTGAAACAGTGGCCAACAGGCGGAGGGAGAAGTAAGGAGCCGAAAGCAGCCTTACCCCTTCATCCCCAGGGGCTGCCACCCCTGCAACTGCACTGCCAGTGGGAAGACTTTTTTTTGGAGTAGCAGTTGAAGTGCTGTTAAGATATTGGACTGATCACTTTCTTTTTAAATTGAATCCATTTTTAAAGTATAACATATATCTATTGCTGCATAAATTATAAGTGTACAACCTAATGAATTTTCAAAAACGTATTCATCACCAGATGAAAAAGTAGAATATTCCAGAACCCCATAAGATGCCCTTACATTCTCTCTCAATCACCCAGTTTCCACAAAATATCCTTAGATTCATTTTGTCAATTTGAACCTTATTTAAATGGATTGATCACTTTTAATTACTGAATTGGGTTGCATTTATGACTTATTGTGTATACTGGGTTGAACAGTTTCTCCCTTCGAATTCATTTTCATCAGAACTTTAGCATGTGACCTTATTGGAAAGTGGGCCTTGTAATTAGTGAACATGAGGCCATATTGGGTTATGGCAGGTACTAAATCTGATGACATGTTAGAAGGCCATTTGGTGACAGAGGCCAAGATTGGAGTGCTAGAGGAAAATTGAGGATTTGTGACAGCCATCAGATGCTGGGAAAGATGCAGGAAACCCTGGGAAAGATGCAGGATGAACCCTCAAGAGGGATCATCCCTTCTTACACCTTGATTTTGGAGTTTAGGTCTCCTGCGCTGTCAGAGAATAACTTTCTCTTGGTTTACTTTGTGGTCCTGGGGATCAAACTTAGAGCCTCACGCATGCTAGGCAAGCTCTCTACCATTGAGCAACATAGTCAGCCCTTTTTATTTTATTTTGAGAGATGGTCTTACTAAGTTGCCCAGGCTGGCCTTAAATTTATAGTCCTCCTACCTCAGCTCCAGAGTAGCTGGGATTCATATGTGTACCATTGTGCTTGGCTTTTCTTCTTTTAAGCTACCTGTTTTGAGGTAATTTGTTACAGGAAACTAATACAATGCAACTCTGAAAGTCTGTATTAAAGAAAGGTAAGCATAAAAGTTGAGATTTGGCCGTGTTTCAAGAGTGGAAGAACTTTGAACAGGTTTAAAGTGGGAAAATGATTTTAAATGTTTTTGTTCTTTGTTTTGTTACCCTGAAAGAACTTTGCTTATTCAGTCTACCAGTTACAGGAGCAAACTGTTGTTGGGCCAGAATGTTTGATCTTGAATGTTCACTCTGAAGAGGAGAAATGGGTGCAAAATCCTCCCCAGATTTGTTTCCTGTATGTTACTTATGCAAGCCCATTTTCTAAGTGAGTCAGATGTTCCTAAGCACATTTGTCTCAAAGTGGAGCAGCTCTCCCTTCAGTGGTAACTAGGGAGACCCTACCTGTATACCCACCGTATCTCTAATGGCTCTAAGCTATTGTTTTGCCTTGGTGCATTCAAACAAATCACACCTAAAAGGTTCTATAAACAAAACCAGATATCCAGACTTCTTGTTCTGACCTGATATCTTTTTTCAGTACACTTTTGATAAGGTGAATTAAGTTAGCTCTGGGGACTTGGCCTCGAGTGTCTTGCTCTCAAATCCTACTGGATAGGGAGTCTGGACTTTTCTTTAGCCACCTGTTTAGTGAAAACCATTGAAGAAACATTTATACATGGGAACTGAGAACAGCTACTGCAGTGGTTGTCTGGCCTAATTTCATTTTCTGAAATTAATTATAGATTTCTTAACATGTGTGTTAGATTTATTCTCATCTTTACCATGTATGTATGATCCTCTCCACTTTTAATACCTATTTCACTGGGGACATTTTCTTACATTACTAAGTCAGCATGATGAAATCCAAATTTCACTTTAACTCAATATGTAAAAAAATGCACGTATACATTCAGAATGTATTATTAATCCCCTAAATATTTTTGCTTTACCTGTATTTGGTCTTACAAAATTTCCTACAAAATCATTGGTCATACCCTAACAATTTTATATGAAAATTATGCCTTTCAGTGAACTACAGGACTTCCTGTATTGTGTATCGTGCTTTTTCAGAGTGAGTTATTTATCTTGCTTTCTTTTCAGAGTCAGTTATGTGTGCTGAAAACCAGTGCTATTCACTTATTACATGCTGTAATTTAAGTGGAAAGCAGTTTTTCAAGAGAAGGTCATGCACTTTCTGTATCTAAATAAGACATGGCTGAGTAAAGCAGTTGATACGGGGAGGTAACATACCCAGAACAGCAACGAGATAAAAATCTAATCAAACAGAACTTTGAATATTTGGTTAAGTCAAGGATACACTCAACTGTAACACAATCAAAGATTGCATCATTCCTTGGAGACTTGAGAATGAGATTGGATATCCATTCAGCTGTAAAGTGATCACAATAAAATTAGGAAAAGAACAGAATAGTTTATAATATAAGCCTATTAGGAAATTTGCCAGTCTTCATTTTTCTCTAGCAACTGGGATTGCTTTTCTTTCTTAGAAACTTCCTTTAGAAACATTATTATCAAAGCATGAGGAAATCTTAGGGAACTCATTATTCAGTAATTGGTTGAATTAGTAGTTACTGAGCACTGTACTTTTAGTTCTAGTTGTATGAAAGTGAGCAGAACTCAGAGGTTTAGTCTGGTAGGAGAAACAGGTGCTCCAAATTCGACTATGACACAGACCAGTCTGGGTGCCTTGGGCACCCCTCATCCCAGTGGAGGTTGGGACTGGAGGCTGTGAGTAGAGCAGCGCCCTCCTTTTGAGTCTGGGAGGCTGAAAAGGATGCAGGGGAAAAGAGAAAGAAAGTAGAAGTTTGCCAGGCTCAGTGAGCCACATGCACGTGGCAGCGCAGTAAGAGGTGTAAGCCTTTCAAAGAGTTGTAAATGGTTTGGGGAAATTGAAACTCGGGCTCCAAGGATCCCAGGTCTATCTGAGCTTTAGCCAGGGCAATGTGGAGTTCTTGAAGAATTTTATATGTGCTATGTTTATGAATCATCTATTTCATTCCTTTTAAAGCGTTCTGATGTTTTTGTGCATTGGATCAATGACATCATACATTACCCTTCCTTCCCCAGTGTCCACCTTCCCTTTCGAGGTCAGTAGGAAGGATGAAGACAGGATTGTCTTCAGACTAGGAGAATGCTTATGTGTAATAAATGTGAAATCAGCAGAGCGAGATTTCACTGTTTTGTGTTGTCTCTTTATGGTCAGTATTTTCGTACATCCTATAGAAATATGTCATTCCTTCTATTTTGGGCACTTGTGAGGTTTGGGGGGAAATGAATTCCTCTTTAGGAGCTGTGTAGATGTGTTCTAATTATTAATTATTACTGAAGTAGAGAGGAAATGATATCAGAAGTTGTGCAGAGCTTTTATTCTCACTGAATACACTATTCATTTAGACAAAAAGTTCATTTCTCAATTCAGATTGGAATATTCTAATTTAAGGCCTAAATCAGTTGTGTCATAATCTCTATGGAAACAAAGCTTTCTTCTGTGTAGTAGTTGCATAAGTAACTTGTTTCTCCTTGTAGATACACAAATTGTAGATGCAAATACTTCTTTTTCTATTTTCTGTTAAGAACTCTCTTAAAATAGAGATTTTAGCTAGCAACATTGTTTATATGTTTTATAAAATTTAAAGTATCTGTTCAACTTTCCTTACATACATTCTTATAAAAGTGGTAAAATTTAAGAATTGTTCTTGAGCTCACTTTTCCCAGTCAAAGTAACATAAAAAGGATTAATTTACCCTTTTTATTCTTTAGGGTCTTGGTATTATCCTGTCTATACAAGGCTCTCTAGTGGTGTGGTCTGGTTTTTCTTTCCATTACTCATCTTCAGCCATTCTTTATATATAGTACATATGAGTCCTTTATCATTTATATATTTTGCAGATATCGTCTCCCAATTTTGGGACTTACCTTACTCCTTTTGCTCATGTCTTTGGATGAATAGAAATTCTTAATTTAAAAATCTAACCTGTTTCTTTTTTTGTTAGTGCTTTTGTATGTGTTAAGACATTTTTTGCCTCAGTGAAAGTAAAAACAGACAAATGTGATTGCATCAAGTCAACAGGCGTCTCCACAGCATAGGAAACAAATACTGTAATGGAATGATGAGACCACAGGTCAACAGAAACATGAGAACAGAAAGCAAGACAACCCAAGAACCTCAGCGTCTTAAACTAACAGGGAATTGCAAATGAAAGCCACAGTGAGTTGTCCTTGCATGCCTGTTCAGTAGGCTGTTACCAAAAAGATGAAAGACTGGAAGTACTGGTGAGGATGTGGACAAAAGCACCTGCTGTTGGTGATGCTGTACATAGCGTAACTGCTTTGGAAAACAGTATGTAGATTCCTCCAAACACTGAAAATAGAATTGCTGTCTGACTCAGCCATCCCACTGCTGGGTAGATAGCCAAAGGAATTAAGTTAGTATGTGGAAATGATGGCTGCACTCCATGTTTATTGTAGCTTTACTCACAAAACCTAAGGTAGGAAAACAACTGAGAAACCCATCAGCAGATGAGTGGATTAAATAGATTGACACAGACACATAATGAAATACTATTCAGCATTTACAAAGCATGAAATTTGGCTGGGTGTAATCACACATACTTGGGAGGCCAAGGAAGGATGATCACAAGTTTAAGCCCTATTAGGGGCTTGGCCAGGTTCCCAATCTCCTAAAACAAGTATATGGTGAACACTTCAATAAAGGAGACAATGCGATGTTATTGTGGGGTCCAGGAAGGGAAGGTCAGAACTCTCTTGGAGCTAAGATAAAAACTTTTCTGGACAGCCAGTATTTATTCAGTTTCAGACAAATTCTGTAGGAGGGGGCGAGGGATGGATGAAGGAAAATGAAAGGAAAAGCTGAGGTAAAGGCGAGAAACTGAGCAGGACCCTGAGAAGTTAGAACAAAGGCTTTTCCAGCAGTAAATTTTGCCAATTAAGAGAACTGATCTCTAAGTTTGGCAGTTTATACCTCTGGAATAGGGAGTGTCAGCCTGTGTCCTTGGCTGCCTCAGCTGTGTTGATATCTTGTCTTTAGAGCACTGTGGTCAGCAATTTAACCCGTACTTAGCCTGGTTCCCAACAAAGCTCAGGGAAATTTAGAGACTGTGTCTCAAAATAAAATGAAAAGGATACAGCTCAGTACTAGAGTGCTTGTCTAGTATTCACAAGGTCTTGGGTTCAATCTTCAGTATACCCTGCCACCCCTCAAAAGGAAATTTGTTCACTTATGATTACAGGGAAGAACAGAGAAGAGACAAATGCCATATGGTCTCACCTATATGTGGAGTCTAAAAAAAATTCAACTCATAGAAGAAGAAGATAGAATAGAGGTTACCAGAGACTTGGTGTGGGGTAGATGGGGAGACTTTGGTCAAAGTTTTAATTAGAAGAATGAGTTCTGGTGATCTATTGCTCAGCATGGTGACTAAAGTTATGTTTCAGAAGAAATAGGTGACTTTAAATATTTTACCACAATGAAATAATTATTTGAGGTGATATGTTAAAAATGAAATCTTTGAGCCAGGCATGGTGGTACATGCCTGCAATTCCAGGACTCAGGAGGATGAGGCAGGAGGATTGCCTGGATTGAGGCCAGTCTGGGCTGCATAGTGAGTTCAGGGCCAACCTGAACTATATAGGGAGACCCGGTCTCAAAAAACAAAAACACTTAATGCTCCTCGTTTTTTGTTTCATTTGTCTCTCTGATCCTCCACTCCCTTGCCCTCCCTGCTTCCCATTTTAATGTGTTTAATCTGTTATTTTGTTTTGATATGTTCTTATAAATGTATAGTGTATATGTGTATGTATTTTTAATTTATGTAAATGATACTGTCTTGTAAATTTCATTCTTTTTTTTCACTTAGCATATGTTTTTAAGATTCATCATCTTACTGTACTCCAGTTACCTCAGATACAGCATCTTCAACTGCCCACTGCCCCAGTAGCCTGGGACAGACACTTCTGCACATGTCCCTTTCAGAGCATGTGAACAGGCCCAGTCTTACTACTTCTGGTCTATAGGGTGTTATGGTTTATACATTGTGTCAACTTGAGAAGTCTAGAAGCTTAATTAAGAAACTCAGCAGTTCTACATCCTAGGGTATAGAGCACAAGCAGTTACCTGTTCATTGTGTCAGTTTGAGAAGGTCAGAAGTTTAACTGAGAGACTCAGCAGGGAGCCAGGGTTCTTTGTAAATATCCTCATCCTTTACAAAGGAAGGCAAGGAGATTTGTGAATTCTACACCCACCCTGGTGGGGGGGGTGGTTCCTGTGTACAATACAAGGGAGAAAAAGAGGCTTGCTCTTGCACCTTTTTACTCTGGCTGCTACTTCAAAGTGTGGCCCTGGTGTCATGCCCCCCTGCCTTGGAACCAGCCAAATATGGACTGAAACTTCCTAACTGTAAGAAATAAACCTTTCCTTTCCTAATTTTAGGCGTCAGGTATTTTGTCTCAGCAACAAGGGAAAAGTAACCAAGACATAGGGTTATGCCAACACAGGCATTTTTCACTTGAACCCTATATTTGGTTCCAGAACATCAGTTGTTATAAGTGAAAATTTCAACCAGGAACCATTTCTATTTTTAATGGGAAAAATTATAGTTCCTTGTAAATCAGCTCAAAACCCTCAATGTATTTCCTAAAGCATAACTGAAACTTATAAAATGATACGTATGTAACAGTCTAGTATGTTAGGTTGTAAAGGACTTAAAACAAGCTGGCAGTGGTGGTGCAGTCCTGTAGTCCCCATTCTCTGGAAGACTGAGGTTGGAGGAGCCTCAGTTCAGGTTCAACCCGGGAAACTGGCCAGACTGTTATCTCAAAAGAAAAGAAAAAAAAAAAAGGACTGGGGGTATAGCTTAGTGTATAGGCCCTGAGTTGATCCCCAGGACTGTTTTTCAAACAAGTGCATAAAACATCATTTTCCCATCACCAAACTAGTGCCATTAGCCAGTGGTCGCGTTGGCCTGGCCTCTGCCTCCCCGCTGCAGGAAGACAGGGTGACCCCATGGAGCCTGGTGCCCACTCTGCTGCAGCACTGAACGTGGCGCTGAACAAATGCCCCCACAGTTAATGACCACTGTGGCCTTCTGACAGATAGTTTGGCTTATAATTTGAGACTTCTTGCTCACTGATTTTTAAAAACTGTGCTGAGTTTTTTGAGGATGTTAATATACATTTTTCTAGTACAAACATTAGACAACTTCTGGTCAGGATTTTACCCAACAACCTTGAGGAAGAAGCAACCGTGGAAAAGGATGTTTCTTTCAGGAAAGCTCCGACCCAGGCTGTGGCGGCTCTTGGTAGTGAGGGGCAGGCCATGCTGGCCGCCGGCTGTCCCCCTTGTGGGATCAGTGGGCTTCACCTGCCCAGGATCCTCGTTCTCTGTTAATGTTGATTCTTTTCCTGTGTGCTTCCCTCTCTGTCTTAGAGTTTCTCCCCTGAAACCCCATAAGGACGTAAGAAAATGGTTGTTCCTTGATTTGTTTTAAAGAGTGACTTGAAGTTTAGAATTGCATATAATTAAAAATAATCTAAAAAGAAGCTTTAAAGAAACCAGAACTGTCTTTTTTTAAATGGCGTAGGCCAATTCAGAGAATATTTAAGTAGCTCTCATGAAGACTAAAAGATAGGTTTAAGAGTAGAACCCAAGATTAGGAACTGCATTCAGAGGATCTGACGGTTTCATGCAGGAAGATGGGCGGGGTAAGGGTGCATGTGTGTGCGAGCAATTTTTCAGGTTGCCTCCAGTCTGAAAGTGCACTTTCCACCAAAAGGAATGATGGGGATGAAGGGTTTCTTGTGGTCTAGAGTCAAAGTGCAGGGGCTTTGTGGATGGCTGTGCATCCCGCTTTGGGTATAGTGGCTGTTTCTGATGGAGCACTGCCCTGTGTGCTTGTAACCCACTTAATCTTCACAGTCAGTGCCTTCCAGATGAGCCTGGGCCAATGAAGAAATTTACCTAACATCACAATTTATTGGGGGGAGGGGCCAGAGCTGAAACTTCTATCTGCCCAAACTCTGAAATGCTGGAACTGTGTAGCAATTGTAGATATTCCTGTTAGGTAAATTGTCATTCTTAGGGTGCTGCCCTTTGGAGCTCTTTAAGGTTCATTAGTTTACCCAGGAAAACTTCAGCTAGCCTGTGGAGTCAGAATGGTAGGAGTGGTCAGGTAGGATGCAAGCACTGTAGAACCTTCTGTAGAAGATTCCTTGTTGTCTGGTTAATAAATGTAAATATATGTGAAATAAACTCATCCTGGAGAATCATGATACTAATTTGTTAGTTGACGGGTTGGAGCATCCCCTTTCGATATCCAGATCATCCTTGCTTGGTGGCCTCAATTTCCCTCAAGGAGAGAGCTGATTAAATAGCATGGCATTGTCAATCTCTGTTTCACCCTGTCTGGTATAGCCTGGAGACCCTCCTTCTTGGTCTACAGGTCCTGGAACAAGTGATCACTTCCCTTGGTAGGGTGTAAATTCTAGTCTGGCCTCCTTGATGTTGTACTGTGAAGTTCTACAATTGAATTCAAGTACTCTCAGGTCTCAGAGATGTTTAAAGAGGATCTCATGGATGAGGTTTTTCTACAGCTGGCAATTCCTGTTTTTATGGGTTGTTTTTGTTAATAAGTTTCAAAGGTAATTGTATTTTAGTTTTTCAGGAAGACTTTGTCCATTGTGTCAAATATCTTAGTATGACGTTTAAGAATTACCCTTTATACAGTATTTTAGGCTAATGTACTTTATACAGTATTTCAAAGTTAAAGTATCTTAGTAGAGATTATTACCTTAGTGCTTTGAAAGAATTAACTTGTGGAACCAGTCTTCAAAATGTCTTATAATATGTGTTCATATAAAATTAATTATAGTCGCATAGCCAGAATTTCTTAGAAAATCTTTACTGTAGATATTTAGAATTTAGTAGGCATTTTCTCAGTGTCAGGCCCTGTGTTGAGCACTTGAAATAGCTCATTTAACCCAAACACTTATTTTTTCGCCTAACGCTGTGAGTTTGAGAACAAAATTACCTGAAGAGTTTTACCCTAGCATGCTGTTTGGTTTTGGCATTCAATCAGGGTAGTATAGAAGGCTCCCAGACTGAAAGGGAAATTAGGAACAAGTGAGTGGAGAAAACAGGTAATGAGGGCCATGGGTGTGGATGTGGCACAAGGGAAGAGAACCCCGGGAAGCAGTCTCGAGCTTTGCTTTAGGGCAGATCTTGGTGCCATCTTGTGGGTGGGCCTGGAAAGGACCAAGCAGGACCAAGTAAACTGTTCTGGGGATGCCTTGCAGTGCTAACTCCAAATCCCAGCTCTGATAGCAGTCTGCAGTCAGATAGCCAAACTCTAGTCTCAGAATCAGAGGATCTGATTGTGTCTTCCTCATCAAAGTCTGGATCACTTTGCCTCCAGAACATATCCCAGACCTGTTTGCTTATGTCCATGGCAACTGCCAGACCAGCCACTGCCCTCCAACTTGGCCGGCTGCAGAAACTTCCTTTCTGGTCTCTCTGTTCTCGAAGTCCATCCCCCACAGTCAGTCTGTATTTTTAAAAACAAAAAGCAGCTACTGGGAGGGCTGAGACAAGAGCATTGCAGATTGGAGGCCAGCTTGGGCAATTTAGTGAAACAGTCTCTATTAAAATAAAGATTTCAGAAAGGGCTCAGGATGTAGCTTAGTGGCAGCATGCTTCCCCAGATTCAGTTACCAGTACCACAAAAGAAATCAGGTTGTACCATTTCCTTGTGTAACATCCTGTGGCTTTGTGTGACATTCACATATGTTCCCCACCTCACTGTGCCCTTATCTTGTGACCTATTCTCCTCGATTTCCTCAAGTGTCCCCGTTCCCATGGTGAGTACTGTTCCTTGCCTGGGGTGCCTCCCTCCATTCCTTGTGCAGCTGGCTCCTCCTCATTCACCTCTTACCTTCCATGTTGCTGCCACAGAGATGCCTTCTTTCACCCTCTCAAAGCAGCAGCCTATCACATTTCTACTTGTCTGTTTTCTCTTGAATCTCCAGTGCCTCAAACTGTTTGGCACAGTGTGGCATGCTAGGGTAAAACTCTACAGGTAGTTTTGTTCCCAAACTCACAGTGTTAGGCAAAAAAATAAGTGTTTGGATTAAATGAGCTATTTCAAGTGCTCAAATGGGTGAGTGCTGATTGCTGATTACTTGATCCTATTTCAGTTAACATAGAATGTGAAAAGACCCCAAGAATTGAGCCAGAACAGAGTCCCACTTGCTGCTAACTCTATTTGACCATTCTGTTCTGAGGTTCAGTTTCTTCAGCAAAAGTTAGTGAGTTTACTAATCTCCAGAGGAAGTACTAAACTGAATTTAGAGAGGAGTGAAAACAAAGTGCTTAGCAAATAGTAAACACATTTGTCTATTAAAATTGGATGTACCTTGTTGATAGTTAGAGTTTTTTCCTTTCTGCTACTCAAGGACAGGATTAGAAAACTGTCTTCTCTGCTGGCAGAACCTAGCAGCACAGTTGGTTTATATCAGTAATAGGTGGTCTGCAGGTTTAGACTCCTTTGCTTGTAACAACTGGTGGCTGCTGACTCTTCTCCAGGTTTGACCTTTCTGATTGTTATTCCTCTTTGCAGAGAGAGGAGTAGAGATGGAGACACAAACACAGACAAGATGGCCAAGGCAAGACAGTATGGCTCAGGTCAAAATTGGATTTATGTGTAAAATTAATGTAAATTGATCCCAGCAAAATTTTCTAATAAAGAGGATGTAGGAAAAAGCATGATTTGTTTTTGTAGCTTTTACTCTTAGCTTTTTCTTAAGCTTTGTTTCCTTAATGAAATAAAGTATATATGAAATTAATCTGAAAACCAAAAGTATTGTGTTATAGTACACTCATATATAAAGTTAGCTGATAAAATTTCTAGATAATGTGATTGGTTTAAAAAGATTAGCTGTGGAGCGAATATTTTTTGAAGCCTATCATGTATAAAGCACTATTTTGGGCATTGAGAAGATAGCAGTAAATAAAATAAGTAAATTCCTGTTGTCATAGAACTTTACATTCTAGTGGAAGAAACAGACAGTAAAGAAGATAAGTATAAAATGTGTACTTAATAAGTGGTGGCCAGCACTTAGAGAGCTAAGAAAGAGCAAAGCAGGCAAGGCATGGGGTGGTTGGGGGCATAGGAGTTTTAAATCAGGGAATTACAGAGTATGCCTCTTTCGTCTGCCTCTGCTAACCTCACTCAACACTCTTAACAGGGTAACTCTGGCCTTCTAGAATGTCATCAAAATGGCATTACCACACAGAAAATTACCTTAAACGTTGCAGTGCAAATAGGCATCCTTAATATCTTACTCTAATTTTATAATCTTTTTAAAAAAGTAAATTTTAAATTCACAAGTATTTTAAAATCCAAAAGAATAAACTCAATAGCTTGTATAATTACTAATACCAGCCCTTGAACATACTATTTTTCTGTATTATCTAGCACAATTTGTAGTAGCCAAATCTTGGAAACAAAAAGGCCCATCAACTGAGGAATGGATAAAAAAGATGTGATATTTTTATACAGTGGAGTCCTACTCAGCTCTAAAGAAAGATAAAACTCAAGGCTTTTATAGGTAAGTGGAGGAAACTTGAGAGCATGCTCATAAGTGAAATAAATCAGACTCACACCTGTAAATATCTTATTGTCTCCCTAGTGTATGAAACTGAAAGAGTAAATAAGATCCAAAATCTACATAGGTGTTGTGAAAGGGTAAGAAACTGCTCAAAGGGTAAGAACAACTGGGAGGGGGGAAAGGAGAAAAGAAGGACGGGAAAAGGAAAAAAATATAAGTTTGTATAAATATACACAAGATAGCTAAGATAATTGTACTATTAATCTGTTAGTTCATGGAACAGAACAGTTAGTGTTCATACTGTTTGATCAATTTTGCATGCCTATAACTGATAATCTGAGCATCTCTATTGCTTGGAAAGAAGGGAAGCAAGAGTTCTGGTAGTTCCAATTCCCTTTCTAGCAACTAGGAAGTTGTTTACTGTGAGAGCTACTGCTGCCCAGGCTCACTGGGCAGTGTCATCAGATTTCCTGGGGTGGCAATGGGAGTGGCAGGTGATGGTCAGACTATGCTGAGACCACTCCAAAGAGGTCCTGGGAGCCAGATGTTCCCCATAGGCAGGATATGAGCTAAATGAAATCTAGTTAGGTAAATAAAGTAAACCTTTGGAGATTAAATGGACTCACTGAAATAGAAACATTTTAAAATGATGTTGCTTAAATTGTACTGTACCAAAAGTCATTGTATTTGATCTTTTACAAATGAATGTATAGATTTTATTTTTTAAATGGTGAGTTAGATTTCTAAGTTGAGGTCATGAAGTTATCCTTTGTAAAAGTTATCTCACCAGCTTTGGAAGTAGACACGTACTCAGTTGTTTCCCAGGCAGGATGACCCTTTCGTCCTGAGCTATCCACAGCTTTATTCCTCAGCTTGTGACCAACACTAGACATTTTATATATTTTTCTCACTCTAGTCATTAACACTTAAACTATAAATTAGTGCCTTTAACTTTTTCTCCTAATAGCTTCATTAAGTTTTTACTTCTCAAACTTACTGATTTGAAAGCTTAATATATTTATTTCATATTTCATAAAAAAAGATTTTAGACTGAATTTTGTCTTTGAGTATAATTTAGCAGTATCCTGTAAATTTTATTACATGATAGTCTCATGTATTATTTCTAAGAAATGTGTAGATACAGCTTACATTTCTCTCTTTGATTCAGCAGTTGTGAAAATTAATATTTTAAAATTTTCTAGGGTCGAGAGATTTGTTATTTTTACTTAAATTCATATTCTTAATTTCTGTTTGCATATGGTTGATGAGTAAAAACTACAGTTTTTCCTTTTAGGAATACATCGTAAGGTATGCTTTTTGCAATATTTGTAAATATTTTTTCAGTGTTGGGGATTGAACTGAGAGCCCTTATACCAAGCTATACTGTATTCGCTTTTGTTTTTTATTTTTAAAAATAAGAACCCTTTTTTAATTTTAATTTTTGAGGCAAGGTCCTACTAAGTTGCTAAGTTCCTCAGGGAGGGTGCAAACTTGTGATCCTCCTGCCTCAGCCTCCAAAAGTGTTGTGATTCCAGGTGTGTACCATAATGCCTCATAAATATTGTCACTGTCTTTTTATTCAGGCTCTTTTTAAAAAAAGTTTACTCGATCCTTCAAAGCAGATTTCACTAGGGTCGTCTGTCAGAGGTTGAGGACCTCAGTTCACATAAAGGTCCCCAGTGCTCCCTGACCATTGCTTTGGCTTGAGCGGTAGCAGCATCCCTGCTGTGGATACTCTCTCTGCTTTTTCTTGTGAAACTGTGCCTCATACTGTAGAAAAGCAGAGGAAGGATTTTCCTTCTTTTTCTTCTTCCTGAGCAGTTCCACTGTATTCTCCAAGCCCTAGGCCTTGCTCCTTCCTTGTTCTTTCATTCACTTGTTGCTTTAAACTTTGCTCATTAAAAAAGAAAGAAAACTCTCCCTTCTGTTGATCTCTCAGTGCATTTCCTCCTCACTGCACTGCAATCATGTAGACCAGATCTGTGTCTGTGTCTAAAGCCCTCCCTCCCTTGCTCATATGCCCACTGAGTAATCTCTTTCTGATTTTAAAAAAAATGTGGTAAAGTGCACATAACAAAATTTACAACCTTAGTCAGTTTTTTTTAGCCATTTTAAGTGTACAGCTCAGTGGTGTTAAGTAGTACTAAATAAATTCACAACTGTGCTGCTGTCACCACAGTCCATCTGCAGAACTCCTTTCATCCTGTAAAACTAAAACTCTGTGAATCAGTGAAATTCTGCATTCCCCACACCTCGCCCTAGGCAACCACCCTTTACTTTCTTTCCTGATGATTTTGACAACTCTTAAGTACTGTACCTCTTATGTGTGTAATCATGTAAAATTTATCTTTTTGTGATTGGCTTTTTTCACTTAGCAAGTCTTTATTATAGCATTGATCAGAATTTCCTTCCTTCTTGTGGCTGGATAATATTCCATTGGATGTACTTTTTTGTTTGCATGGGGGGCGGGGAGATGGGATTGAACCAAGGGCCTTCACACTGAGCTATATCCCCAGCCCCTTTGTAAATTTTTGAGACAGGTTTTCATTAAGTCTCTAAGTTGCCCAGATTGGGCTCAAACTTGTGATCTTCCTGCCTCATCCACCCAGAATTCTGGAATTACAGGCATGTGCTGTCATGGCCAACTCATTTTGTACTTTTTTATGTACTATATCCATTCATCTGTTGATAAATACAAGTTACTTCCTTATTTCAGCTATTGTGAATAATTCTGCTGTGAACTTGGGTATACAAATATCTGTTTGAATTAATGGTTTCATTTCTTATTTATTTAGCAGTACTAGGGGACTGGACCCAGGATTTTCATACTGAGATAAATTTCCAGGTCTTTTTATATTTTATTTTGAAACAAAGTCTTGCTGAGTTGCCCCGGCTGTCCTTGAACTTGATTCTACTGCATCAGCCTCCTGAATAGCTGGTGCTTTCATTTCTTCTGGGCATTTGCTCAGAGTGGAATTGCTGGATCATCTGGTGATTTAGTCATTGCTCTACAGACTCAAACACTGTTTTCCATGGAAGCTGTATCATTTTATATTTCTACCAACAGGGTTTACAGCTTACATTTTCTTTACATCCTTGCCAACACTAATTATTCACTGTTTTCTTGACAGTGGCTATCTTAATAGGGGTGAGATGGTATCTCACTATAGTTTTGATTCACATTTCCCTCATGATTAGTGATATTGGACATCTTTTCATGTACTTTTTGGCCATTTGTACATCTTCTAACAAATGTGTATTTGAGTTTTTGCCTTTTTTGGAATAGGTTTATGCTAGATATGAATGTATGAATCTCTTATCAGATATAAGATTTTGAAATAGTTTCATTCTGTGGATTGCCTTTGTGATGCACAAAGTTTTAAAATTTTGATGAAGTGTGTCCATTTTTTCTTTCACTGCCCATGCCATTGGTTTCAAGTCTAAGAAATTACTGCCAAATTCATTGTGACACTTTTGCCCTGTTTTCTTCTAAGAGTTTTGTATTTTGGGTCTTACGTGTAGATCTTCAATCCATTTTTAAATGTAGCTTTAGGTAAGCCTTTAGTTTCACTCTGAATGTGGATATAGTTTTCTCAGCACCATTTTCTTCAGACTGTCTTCTCCCCCCACTGAATGGCCATTGCACCCTTGTTAAAAATCGCTTGATCCTATATGCAAGAACTTACTTTTTGCCTCCATTTAAATCCATCACTCTATATAGTATGTTCATCTTTATGCCACTACAACATTGCTTTGATTACTGTAGTTTTGTAGGAAGTTTTAAAATCAGAAAATAAGTCTTACGAGTTTATTTTTCAAGTTGTTTCAGTTATTCAGGTTTTCTTGAGTTTGTTTCAGTTATTCAGGTTTTCTTGAGATTCCATATGAATCTTAGGGTAGATTTTTGTATTTCTGTAAAAATAAAAATCACTGAAATTTTAATAGGGATTCCCTTTAATGCATGGGGTGCTATTGGGAGCACTATTGATATCTTAGCAGTATTAAATCTTCCAATCCGTAACTGTGGGATATGTTTCCATTTATTTATGTCAAGTGTTTTATTCTTTTTGATATTACAAGTGGATTTTTTTTGACAATTTCCTTTTCACATTGTTCATTGTTGGTGTATAGTAATGGATTTGATTTTCATGTGTTGCCTTCGTATCATGCTACTTTACTGAATTCATTTATTATTTCTAACAGGATTTTTGCAGAATCTTTGGGGTTTTCTACATATATATCACTTAGGAACACAGGTAATTTTTCTACATATATGATTATATCACTTAGGAGCACAGGTAATTTTACTCCTTTTCCATTTTGGGTGTGTCATTAGGTTTCTTGCCTAGTAGTTCTGGTTAGACTTCCAGTGCTGTGTGAATAGAAGTGTTAAAAGTAGGCTTTTTCTTTCTAGTCTTAGAGGAAAAGCTTTTAGTCCTCACTATCAAGTATGTTTTCATAGAAGCTCTTAATGTTTTGAGGTAGTTCCCTTCTATACTTAGTTTATTGAGTATTTTTCATCATGAAATGCTGAATTTTGTCAGATGCCTTTTCTGCATCAACATCATGTGGGTTTTCTCCTCCATTCTGTTAATGAGTGTGTTATATTCATTGACTCCCAATTATAACTCCAATTTGGTCATGGTGTATATAACCCTGTAATACGTCGCTGAAGTGAGTGGTGCGACTGGCACGGACTCCAGAAAGAATGATCCGTGCCTCCCAAGAACCCCTCATGTTGGGTCAGGGAGGTTCCAACCAGAAGACAACTAGCCTGCCTTCCTGGTGAGTGGCATGACCAGTGTGGACTCCAGGAAGAGAAAGATCTGTGCCACCCATGCACCTATTGGCGCACGGGCTGAGAATCAACGTCCCCCATCCCCGTCCCCCCCACCCCACCCCCCACCCCCACCCCCGCCGCCAGCAACCTGCTGGTTCAGGAGGACTGGCTAAGTTGATAGCAACTAAGGTACATAAAGCAACTAAATGCTTGTATTGTTTGACTGATTTTGCAGGCCTGGGACTGGCAGTCTGAGCATCTCTTGGGAGGATGACAGTATGCAATGTAGCAAATATGGGGGATTCCCTTCTGTCTTGTCTTTGAGGCCCAATATTGTCATTGTTTTGCTTTATTCTGATTAATTTTTT
>RJWM01004977.1:0-96465 GCA_004363535.1 Dasyprocta punctata | reverse complement strand
CAAAAAAGAGAACTACAGACCAATCTCCCTAATGAACATAGATGCAAAATTCCTCAATAAAATACTGGCAAACAGAATGCAGCAAGTCATCCAAAAGATTATACACCATGACCAAGTGGGATTCATATCAGGAATGCAGGGATGGTTCAACATACACAAATCAATAAGTGCAATACATCATATCAATAAAATCAAAGATGATTATCTCAGTAGATGCAGCAAAAGCTTTTGATAAAGTCCAACACCCATTCATGATAAGAACCCTACAGAAAATTAGAATATATGGTCTTCACCTCAATCTGATAAAAGCCAGCTATGACAAGCCAACAGCCAGCATCATATTAAATGGTCAAAAACTGAAAGCTTTCACTCTAAAATCAGGAACAAGACAAGGCTGTCCAATATCACCATTCCTATTCAATATAGTGCTGGAAACATTAGCCAGAGCAATTAACAAGAGAGAGAAATAAAAGCAATAAGGATAGGAAAGGAAGAAATTAAATTATTATTATTTGCAGATGACATGACACTCTACATAGAAGACCTCCAAAACTCCATTGAAAGACTTCTGGATGTAATAACCAAATTCAGTAATGTAGCTGAATACAAAGTCAACACTCAAAAATCAATAGCATTCTTGTAGACAAACAGCAAACTCACTGAGAGAGAAATAAGAAAAACCACACTCTTCACTATGGCATCCAAAAAAATGAAATACTTAGGAATCAATCTAACAAAGGAAGTAAAAGATCTATACAGTGACAATTACAATACTCTGAAAAGAGAAATCAAAGAAGATCTCAGAAAATGGAATGACATTCCTTGTTCATGGATAGGAAGAACAAATATTGTGAAAATGGCCATTCTCCCAAAATTGTTATACAGATTTAATGCAATTCCAATAAAAAATACCATTAGCATACCTCACAGATCAAGAGAAACAATTCTGAAAATTCATATGGAACCAGAAGAGACCTAGAATAGCGAAGGCAATTCTGGGCAACAAAGGCAAGGCAGGAGGCATCACAATCCCTGACTCAAAGTTATACTACAAAGCTACTGTGATAAAATCAGCATGGTACTGGAATGAAAACAGACCTCAAGATCAATGGAAGAGATTAGCAGATACAACCACAACTACAAACACACTCAAGCCACCTTATCTTTGACAAAGGGGCCAAACATGTTCACTGGAAGAAAGATAGCCTCTTTAATAAGTGGTGCTGGAAAAACTGGCTTTCCATATGCTGAAAATTAAAACTAGACCCATGCCTATCACCATGCACTAACCTAAAGTCAAAATGAATCAAAGATCTAAATATTAAATGGAAACACTAAATCTGCTGGAAGACAAAGTAGGTAGAAATCTTGAAGACATAAGGGCATTGGGAGCTGTTGAAGCTGGAAATTGACCTAGGGCATGACCCAGACACGACCATTCCAAGAAGAGCGCCTGGGACAAGCCATGTGAAGAAGCTGCTTCAGCTTAGAGAGCACCTAACCCCAAGACAATCCGAGCATGGGTTGCTAGGACAATGGGTGTCATGTGACATTAGGTTGCTAAAAGGTATAAATAAATGCTCTCCTGCAGTGAGGGGCCAGTACCTTTCCTCCCATCAGGAGGCTAAGGGGTCCACCTGACCCCAGCTTTGTCTCTTCATTTTTCTCAACCTCTCGGTCCTTCACTCCAAGAACCTCAGAAGTTGCGTGGGTTGCAGCATATGGCACCAGAACATAGATGGGGTAAGAGATTGAGGGCGAGGTGACACTTCTCATGTGTGTTCAACTAGGGGAAGAAGTGCATTGGTATAGGTCAGCAGTCATCACTGGAGTGTATTGATATTGGCTTCATCAGGTGTAAACAGTGGGGCATTGAAACTCCCTTATTCTCTAGGGCCAGTTATAATTGGGCCTATGAGAAATTCCTTCCCCAGCAAAAATAAAAAAAGTATATTGATTATATCAGCTGTCTAACTATGGGACAAACATATTTGAAAGAATCACAGATGTATAAGTAACTGTTTGTTGCATGCTTGATCACAGTATTTACATTCCTCCTGTGGATCTGGATTAGACAGGGTCTTAATAATTGTAAGCTTCTTGAGACAACCACAATGGAATTGGCTCCAGGCACTGCTTTAGAATAGAATCCCAAGCAGGAAAAAGATGGTGGAATGACAGCCACCTTGATAACCTCAACTGAGTCACAAGCAGCAACTCCTGTCTTTTTGGCTCAAACAAATTTTACTGCATCACAGGTTGGAACTTTCACCTTTCAGGGAGTAGAGCCATTTTTTCTGTCTCCCTTGCAATTAGCACTAAAGAAAGCCAGATGGGCAGGGGAGTACATGAAGGGTTTTCAACATATCTACCTGGTTACAGAACTTTGAGTACCCAATAATCCGGGACAAGTTATATGTCATCATGAAGCTGTACAGTTTGTCATTAAAGGAATTTTAACAATGCTACTGTACAACCCCATTTACCTTGGGTTTGATAGAGCTCCTAGGACAGCAAGTTATGGCCCCAAATGATTGCAAAGGCCTAGCTGAAACATGTTTAAGTCCAGGGGATTATTTGTTGTGGAAAGGAAATTTTTTTGAATTGTGTGCATACCAGGCCATGCGCAGTGCCACTCAGAACATAGCTATTACAAAAGATACATTGATTGGGGAAGGTGTCTTTGTTGATATAGGCAGTCAGCTTGCTTTTGATATGCAAGTGTATGACCAAGTTAGAATGGCAGCCACCAGAGCCTGGAGGGAGCTCCCTGCAAGGGGTGAGACCTCCCTGGATTTGACTTCTATTCATCAGGGTCCAGGTGAATCATTTCAGAATTTTGCTGCACGTTTATTGCAAGCTAGTGAGAGAGTTGTAAGTGACAAAGTAAATTAATAGTTTAACAACTGGCTTTTGGAAATGCAAATAAATGATGTAAAGAAGTTTTAAGAGCCCACAAAAGGCAAACTACGCTATCTGAAATGATTCAGATTTGTGCAGATATTGGCCCCTCCTACGTACAGGGGGCTGCTTTAGCAGCAGCTCTCACTCAGGTCGTAAACACACAGCCTAAAGGAAAGGGAAAAAACAAAGTTACTTGTTATCATTGCAGTGGGGAGGGACATCTTGCTCGAAATTTTTCTGCTTCTGCACCTGTGGGGGCAACATAGCCATTGTCTGTCTATTCCACAAAACCTCTTCATATCTGTACAAGATGTCGATGAGGATATCATTGGGAAAGTGATTGTAAATCAAAAATAGATGGAAAGGCCGATCCATTTCAGGACACTTCCAATGGGGCCTGCCTCGGCCCCACCAAACAATGGGGGCACTTTCCTCAATTCCTCCCCAGCCTCACTCTCTGCAGCCAAGCATGTTTCTGACCTCTATTAGTATGAATTTGGAGGAGGAACTGCAGTCCAAGCCTCCGCTGTCTTTCATTGCTCACCAGAGCAGAAGTGCTAAATTGTTAACCTGGAGGGATGCAGAAGGTCATTCTGGACATTTCTCACCTTATGTCCTCCCCCATATACCAGTTAATTTATGGGATCATGATGTATTACAGGATATGGGGGCATTTCTGGTTAGCCCTAACTTTTTGATGACTCATCAGATGTTACAACAAGGTTTTCTCCCCACTCAAGGGCTTGGTAAAAACAATCAAAGAAGGAGAGAACCCCTTCCAATAAACCCCCAAAAGGACCATTTTGGCATAGACACTCACCTTCACATTTTTAGGGGGGCCTTGATCTCTTCTCCGACCCCACAAATAGTTTTCAAGATAACTTGAATGTCTGATGATCCTGTTTCAATTGATCAGTGGCCTCTTACTCAGGAGAAACTTGTAGCAGCTCATTCACTGGTTAATGAACAAATGATGGCAGGACATCTAGAACCCTCCAATAACCCTTGGAATACCCCGGTTTTTGTAATAAAAAAGAAGTCAGGAAAATGGAGTTTATTACAAGATTTGTGAGCTGTTAATAAAGCCATGGAACCTATGGGAGAACTTCAATCAGGATTGCCTATTCCCATAGCTATTCCTTTGCATTTTTCTCTTATGGTGATTGATTTAAAAGATTGCTTTTTTACTATCCCCCTTCATCCTCAGGATAGGAGACATTTTGCCTTTAGTCTACCTTCTATTAATCATCAGGCCCCTATGCGCCACTTTCAATGGTTTTGTCTGCCACAAGGAATGGCAAATAGTTCAACTTTATGTCAAAAGTTTGTGGTTGCAGCTATTTTGTCAGTCTGTCGGGCTTATCCATCTATTTATCTTACTCACTATATGGATGATATACTATTGGCACAAGAATCTTTATCCACTTTGCACCAAGTGTTTACCCAATTGGGCAGTTCCCTTCATAGTGCTGGCCTAATTGTGGCCCCTGAAAATGTGCAAACCATGGCACCATTTTTGTATTTGGATTACATCATCCAGCAAAGACATATTGTGCCCCAAACTGTTCAGATTAAAGTTAATCATCTTACCACCTTATCTGATTTTCAGACTTTACCTCGTAATGTTAATTGGCTCCTCCCAGCTCTAAGGCTAACAACCTATGATTTAGGTCCTCTCTTTGACATTCTCAAAGGTGACCCAGCTCCCACATCTCCAAGGACATTCACATCAGAGGCTAAAGATGCCTTGGACAAAGTTAATCTAGCTTTCTCTAATGCCCAACTTTCTAGAGTTGACCCAGCCTTGCCCATGTTTTTAATTATCTTCCCTACTTGATGCATGCTCACTGGGGTCCTTTGGCAGTCTTGGGGGCCTTTACAATGGCTACACATGCCACACACCCCACACAAAACTATTACTCCCTTTTATGAGGCTGTGAAAGAACTGATTGCATGTGGACAAACATGTGCTATTCAGCTCTTTGGTTGTGAGGTGCAAACTATAATTGTTCCCTTTTCTTCTGTCCAACAACAGTGTCTATGGCAATTTTCATCCTCTTGGCAGTCTGAACTGGCTAACTTCCTTGGTAATACTGATTGTCAGTATCCTCCATATAAATTAATTCAATTTGCTTTCCTTACACCCTTTGTTTTTCCTCCAACAATAGGTTTAGTCCCCATAGTAGGAGCTCTCTCCGTTTTCACAGATGGGTCATCATCTGGCAAAGGAGGCTATGTAATGGTCTCCTTTTCCTGGATACAGAATATGGATTTCTCACTTGCACAAAAGACTGAATTGCAAACCATCATATGGACCTTGAAAGATCATTCATCCACTCCAATTAACCTTTCTTCAGACAGTGCCTATGTTTGTGGTGTGATGTGCCACATTGAAACCGCCACTATACACACTAGTCAAAATCTTTTTCACTTATTTCACACACTCCAACTTGCCATTATTGACCATTTACGTTCCCATTCCCAATTACAGGGTCTCTCACTGTGGGAAACAATGCAATAGACAGATTGGTAGCTACTGTCACTGTTGCTCCCTCAGATGTCATTCAACAGGCTTCTGCCTCCCATGCCACATTCCATCAAAATGTTTCTGCCTTGCGCAAACAGTTCCATTTAACTGGAGAGCAGGCTCAACAATTGTTAAACAATGCTCCTCATGTGTAACACATCTTCCCTCACTTTCCATGGGGGTTAATCCCCGAGGGTTACATGTCAATTACCTCCGGCAGTGGATGTCACTCACGTTCCTGAGTTTGGCTCCCTAAGCTGGGTCCATGTTTCAGTGGACACTTTCTCAGGATTTATCTTTGCTTCCGCTTGTACTAGGGAAGCGGCTAAACATGTCATTGTTCACTGCTTGGATTCCTTTAGTGCCCTAGGCTGCCAGAGGGCACTTAAGACTGACAATGGCCTGGTTTATACAAGTGCTGCCTTCCAAATGTTTTGTAAAATTTTCATGTTTCCCTTACCACAGGAATTCCTTATAACCCTCAAGGTCAAGGAATTGTGGAGCATGTTCACTGTATGCTCAAGATTCAATTACAAAAACAGAGAGGTGAAGCTTTTCCTACAAAATTTACACCTCATAATAGACTTCATTTGGCATTATATACCATTAATTTAAAAAAATTCTACTAAGGAGGGTATTCACCAGCAGAAAGACATTTTATTTTTTAATTATTATTACTTTAAAAAAGCAAAACAGAAAAAAGGTAGAAATAAAACAGAATTTCAAAAAAAAACAGTAAGGTATCAATACTAGTCAATATATTACATATTGTTATCTTAGAAGTACTTGTTCAAGTTATGAAATCTAGGCATAAAAAATGATCAATCAAACAATGACAACACAAACTATTCTTTCTGGTGAACTAACAGCAAATCAGTAGTATATTTAATTTAATCAGGTAAACAAAAAGGGGTTAGGAAGGGTGCTTTGGAAGGGTCTTCATACTGGACAATGGAAAGGTCTAGCCCACTACTCACCTAGGGTAGAGGGTATGCTTGTATTTTTCCAGAGAATGCTAAATGGCCTATCCGGGTGCCAGAGCATGCTGTCTGGCTGTATCATGGATCCAAATTCAGAGAAGGAGTTGATTTCACCTCTCAGGAAGCAGATTCTCAGTCCTATGACAGTGATGCCTTGGAGACCATGCCACAACCAATAGAAATGGATGAAGCTAGAGCCAAACTTAATTAACCCAAGATGCCCAGAAGATGGTAATAAAAAATGAAACCAGAGGTCTAAACAGATGATAAAATATATGCTAAGTCCTATGATAAAAATGTATGTTAATTATAGATGAGATTTTGCCCTTTCCAAATTCTTTTATAAGAGATCTATGCTAATTGACCTACAATAAATCTGACTAGTCTATTTATGATTACAAATTCTATAATTGTAAAAAAAAATAGCATAATTCAGTTTGGCTAAAAACATATTTGAGAGCACTCTGGTTGTGTAAGATGTTTGTCAGTCTGCCTGTGCATTTGTTTGTCTGTCCAGTCTGTAAGGGGTTGTTGGGAGTCAGCTTAGCTAGTGAACATTCACATGTGTGGAGCCGAAAGCACAAGTGCTCATACAGGAGTGCCCAAGTGTCACAGAGTGCCTAAATGCCCTGAGGGCATGGGTGTTTCAACCCCAAGAATATGGGGTGTAAGAAGCAAGCTAGTTCAGAAAGGGGCATTCAATAGCCCTGGGAACTTAGAGAGTTCTTGTGGACACCAACAACTCTGTGCTTGTTTCTGTCTGTTAGAATCTGTACAGATCATCTGTCCATGTTTGTCCATTTTTATCCATTTGTCCATTCTGTAAACAGGTGTTCCTTTTTCTTTTGTGCTCAATAATTTTTCTCTTTTTAAAATATTTTTGGATTATTTAATCAAAGTTTAGTTTGGGTAATAGACTTAAAAAGCATGCTTCTACCTGGGTTCCCAGTAAGTCAAAATGATGCTAAAATTGGTTGTGTAAATGTAGTGCACACTGTTGTTTATCATAACTTGAGAGTCTCTCATTGTTCAAAAATAATATGTTAAACGTTATCATTGGAGTTTCCCTAAGTCATCAAAAAATTATTACATTTAGTAAACAAAATCCCTTTGAGGGGAAGATTATTAGAAAGGACTCCATTTGATGAGTAAGAAAGCAGTTGGTAACATTTTTAACCAGGTCTTGTTCACTGGAGGCCCCGATGATCTCCCATAGCCTTATGGGAGATACCCCAACTAAAGTTACACAAAATATTACTATAATATGTTCACATTGATCATCATCAAAAGAAATAATATAATAAGGTTTTTGATTTTTAAAATGTCCATACAAAGGTTTCACATGGGTATGATAGATTGTTATTAACCTCATGGCATATTTATGTATTCATGCCTCCAGATGTACAGGACTTCCAAAATGTAAAACAGATTATTTATGGTGACAAACTTTTGTTTCAGATTCAGACCTCTGCCTTTAACAAAAACTTATGAGATGTACATCCCACTAAAGGTCAACAAGTTAGGTAAAAGCCTTCATATATTAGATAGAGGTGATTGACCAAAAAGGGGGTATCTCATGTTTAAAAATGCAAATTCAAGGTTTTAAAAAAAATTCATCATGATTGTCATGTTATAACATTATTTTGATTTCTAATTTCCTGTATAAAATATATAACTTTGTTAACATTCTACAGGTATTCAAATATTAGAACATCAATGGTTGTTTTTAAAAATAATGGTTCTATTTTATGTTCTAAGATGTTTAATATTTAGATAAGATGATAATTCCTCTATTACATTGTACTATTATCAATCTTTTCTTCTGGTTGTTCAACAACTGAGGCTTAGAGACCAACAATTAGAGAGATAGATGGGTTAAGAGGATAGCCAATATTTTGGCCCTAGCCCTCCAAGGTCAATGAGGACCCAGGATATTAGAGAACCTCTGCTGTGACACCCAATACTCAGTGAGTCCTTGGTCTTCTGATCAAGAAGACTATGAGACCACAGAGGAAAGTGCATGGTGTGTCTAAGGAGAGTCACCAGGAGAACAATTCTCCTAGGCTTTCACAGAAAGCAATTTGGTCAAGCAATGGCCATGATTCATCCAAACAGCTGACACTGACAAGAACTAAGAGGTGCTATGCATGGTTCCAAGGCATTTCCTGAGGAGACTTAACTGACCTAGATAAAGAACCAAAAAGTTGATTGTTTTTAAAACAGGTCTCACCTTAACATGGTCTTGAATTTCCTGCAGAAAACATGCAACTACTAGAGGTATATAAAACAATGCTAAAGTAATATGTTATAAAAGAAACTCAAATCATTAACCCCTTTTGACAATTGCCAGCTACACTTGTAGCTGACTACTGTAATGGATTAATGGACTGCACAGTGTTTCAATTGCAGAATGCAGGGTTTTAGAAGCATTGGACTGCATTTAAAATAAAAAGATCTTCTACAGAGCTCTCCAATACAACTCCTCCAACTTCAGCTGACCACCCATTCTGTGCAACAACAAAACAAGAGAGATGGATATGTTGGGAGTCATTGAAGCTGGAAATTGACCTAGGGCATGACTCAGACATGACCATTCCAAGAACAAAGAGCGCCTGGGGCAATCCATGTGAAGAAGCTGCTTCAGTCTAGAGAACACCTAGCCCCAAGACAATCTGAGCAGTGGGTTGCTAGGACAACAGGGTACCATGTGACATTAGGTTGCTAAAAGGTATAAATAAATGCTCCTGCAGTGAGGGGAGAGTATCTTTCCTCCCATTAAGAGGTTAATGGCTCCACCTGACCCCCCTTTGTCTCTTCTTTATTTTTCTCATGCTCTTGGGGTCCTTCACCCCAAGAACCTCAGGAGTTATGTGGGTCACAGCATAAGGGTAAGCCGTGAACTCATGAAGAAAAATCAAACCACACAGGAAATACTTCCCAGAATCAATAACTGGGATCTCATCTTATTAAAATGTTTCTGCATGTCAAAAGAAATGTTCAACAGGGTGAAAAGAAAATCCATGAAATGGGAAAAAATCTTAGTCAACTGTCCCTCAGACAAAGGACTTCTATCTAGAATATATAAAGAATTAAAAAAAATCAAGCTCCTAAAATTCAAGGACCCAATCCAAAAATGAGCATCTGAGATGAATATATGCACTTCTCAGAGGAAGAAATACAAATGCAAATAAATACATGAAAAAATGTTCAGCACCATTGGTCATTAGAGAAATGCAAATTAAAACAACACTGAGATTTCATCTCACTCCAGGAAGAACGGCCAAGATTAAAAAGACCATGAGACACAATATCAAATTGTTTTAAGGCCAGGATGCAGTGCCTCATGCTGCCTCAGTTCCTTCTATTTCACTAACCAACTGGCAGACCTGCCTGCCTCAGTTGCCTGTTTTCACTTGGACACTCCAAAGCTAGCAGGGATGTTTTGTGAAACCTCCCTGTCCTACCCAGCCAAAGCTACAACAGGCCAATGCAGGAATCAACTGCTCTCTGCTCTTAAACACCCCTATCATCTCCTTCTAGCACTCATGACCTACTCCAGGACCAACCAGAGAGTAACTACCATCACCTCTCTTACCAAAATACAACTCTAACTTAAATCTTCCCTCCAACAATTACATGGAACAGTGATAACCACACACATAGACATTCACATTGCATGCTGAAATGGTTTATACAGCATGAACAACAACTGGTAGTGAAGGCAAACGAGAGTTAATAAAGGATATGGGAATATTGGAAGATCTGTCAATCCCTAAGCACAATTTAGCAGCATGGAGGGTGGGAGAGAGGCAAACGTGGCAAGCGCCACTGAAAAAAAAAGGCTTCTATTATTGATGAATGGGAGAGTCCCAGAGAACAATGATATTACAGCTCAGACTGTGTACTATATAAGAGAATTAACTGAAAGGTTGAGAGATAGCCATTTGTAACAGGCTATAGAGAGGCTTAAACCCCAAATAGTGTGATAAAGTTTGTTTTAATAGATTTCAAACAGAAGAGAGATCTAGAAGAAGTCAATGAGATAAGAAGACTGATTTGGTAAGAAACTAGCAGAGCCCACACTAATGACAGACATGTTGTGTCCAGGGTAGATAGTGGTAACAGAAAGAAAGGAAAAGCAGATGGTAACTCCAAGGAACAAAGCTAGAAAAACCACTGTCAAACATGACTCCTGTTTCTGACTTAGGTGACTAGAAATTGGTAGCCCAATGCCAAACAGCATATGGGAAGGAATTCAGATGGTTGGGGGAGGAGAATAATTTTACTTGTTGGCAGCCCAAGATGTGATTGTGGAAAGAAGAGCTGTTCACACATGCTGCAGTGAGAACATTTAAGAGCCTGTGGTAGACTGAGCAAGATGCAGATCAGGATCGGCCTAACTTTTGTATTTCTAGGCAAGTAATTTATGTGTGTGGTTAGAGAAATTGTTTTCCTGAGTATCTCAGTGGTTTGGGGTCACTGAAGAATACAAAGAGCTGGAATTCAATTTTGACTAATTTTATAACACCTCTGGGTTCTAAAATTGGTCCAATGTGGATAATCAAATCACAGTTTTGGATAGAGGTCTCCTTCCTTGTAAACAATGAGATTCTATTTTGATTCTGATTCTTCCAAGGGTCCTCATCACCTCCTTTTGGATGTCCTCACACTGGTTGGCATTGTCTCCACTCACTCACTCATCCATGCCATCCTTACTGACACCATCATACTCAGGGCATAGCCAACAACTACTGCCTTCCCTTCAATTCTACTTTTAGAATAAAAAATGACAAAATAACACTTTACGCATTTTGGGACTTTTATCCTAATGCCCTCAACCAACTGACATAAAAGATTGAAAAATAGTGGCAGTGATTTAGTCTCTAACAAACTTGTGGTTTGCTGTAACAATGTATCTAGGGAGGAGTTGACAGCCACAGATCAAGTGGGGACATGGCAGTCTCTGGCAATGTCTCAGAAGGCATCGTGAACATCAGCTCATGGTGTTTGATGAATGCTGGAACAAAGGTGAAACCACAGGGTTTCATTTAAAGGAAGTAGTGCAAAACCAGGTTTTAGCTGACTGGGAACTCGATGGAAGCACCAGGCCACAGGATAGCAGTAGTAAAGCACAGATAGTTCCCTTCAATTTGATGGGACAGAAAGTGGTGCACCTCAGTACTTGGACCCCCTGATGGGCACAGGAAAGTCTCTGGAAACCAAAGCAAAGCACAAGGCCCAAACAAGAGGTAGACTCAGGGACATTACAGTGTTACTGGTAGATGAGAACCCCAAAGCACCTTGCTGCACACCTCAGAGTAGAGAAGGTAAGGCTGTTTCTCAACAGGCATCCATGGTTTCGCTCACTGACCTCCCTCTGAGTTCAACATCTGCAGTTTTAGAGGGCACAAAGACTCCTCTAAGCCGCTTCAAGTAAAGATTAGACTGAGGTGAGAACAGAGGAATCACACAGGAGCCAAGAGCAGGGAGTAACAATGACACCAGATTTGGGGAATCACACTGAATGGCCAAGCACAAGACAGCACTCTTGTCTGGGCCACAGGTTCCTTCAGGACACTGTACATGGAACCACCCCCTACCTGTGGGAATGGCATGCTAGTTTAGGCTGAGGTAGAGTGTGGTCTTCAGGGCTTCACCCCGATTCCCGTTTTTTCTGGTCTTCATGCACTTGTCACTTCAGTCCTCATGGTCAGTTGTCTCACCTAAGGTTTACATTCCTCAAAGTCGCCCACACAGCTCACCCATCACCAGGAATCAACTCCCATGGGTGGTGAACTCTAACCCTAAACACTCAGGTCCTGGCAGAGATGTCACTTTTTCTGACAAGCTCCTCTGTCACAGCCCCTCCCTGGCCAGGCTTGTGCCCATACCATGAGGGCTTGGTACGCCAGCCTGTTACTGTCCATCATGTGTCTGTCCTCTCCACTACCACAGAGACTCCCAGGGGCAGGCCTGGGTCTGGTGCATGGTTATTTTACAGGACCTAAATTCTTTCAATAAACAAACATGAGCCGGGAATTTAGCTCAGTGGTGTAAGTGCCTGCCCGGCAGGCACGAGGTTGTAAATTCAATCCCTGGTACCAAAAAACAAACAAAAGCAAGAACAAACAAAAAATAAACAAACATGAACTTGACAGGTTTTAGTAAAACAACCCAATACTAAAATAATACTTTCCAATACGGAAATACTTCCCCTGCGTGCTTTTCACTTGAGGCCACTTTATAAATGTCTGTAGCCCTGGAAGAGCACCTGCTCTCCTTGCAGGTGTTTGCACATCTGACAGAGAGTGCACGCTGAACATCTGCCTCCTTTCTGTAACCCCAAGTACCTATGAAACCAACCAGCGAGGAAAGAATGAGAGTACAGTCCCGTTCATGGGTTGCAGAGGTGTCCAACTGTACGTAAAGTTATACCACATTCTTTTCTATCCTGCATCCAATAATCACAAAGTTTAAATGAGAACTTTCTTTACAATGGATAAACAGGAAGTGAATTTGAAATGCCTTTAAAAACTCTATGAATTTCCTAATATTGTGTTAATACATTTATCTTATGAATAGAGACAAACACACAGAGGTAGAAAAGAAAAAAATATAGATTTTTACCTCTAATCGATACATCTAAGCAATAAGAAAAATAGTTCATTTCTTATCTGTAGTCTTGTTTAGTTCTATAATATATTTAACACATTCATTTTTATTATTAACAACAACTTTACTGAGATATAAATCATACTCCCTGTAATTTACCTATTAGGGTTCAGATCAAGAATGACCTCCAAAGACCTTGTGCACCCAAAGCCAGGGCTTTTGAAAGGTCACTGGATGATGAGGATGCAACAGCAGACTGCTAGCGGAAACAGGACTGGTGAGGGGGTGTGTCCTCCTTCCTGGCTCCCACTTTCTTAGCCATCACAGTGTAAGCAGCTCTTCTCCTCCAGGCCCTTCCTTCGTGCCATTCCTGTGTTTAAGCCTGCTGAACATGGACAGACCCTTCTGAACTGTGAGCCAAAATAAACCTCTCTTACTTTAAATTTCAGGTTCCGGGCATTTTGTCCCAGCAATGAGAAAAGTGACTAAGACATCTATAGAAAGTATACAATCCATGGTTTTGAGTATATTCAAAGCCAAGCAATCATCACCACAGTCAATTTTGGACATTTTTGTCACCTCGTGAAAAAAAAAACAACTCAGTAGCAGTCATGAATCTTTACTTCATCTACACCTCAGCCATAAGAGAACATTAACATTCTATACATTCATCTATCCTAGGCATTTTAAATACATGGAATCGGGTAATGAGTCCTTTTAGAGCTGATGTATTACACTTACTTTAATGTTTACATGGTTTGTTCAATTCATGATATGTGTCAGTTCTCATTCCTTTTTATTGCCCAATGATATTTGACTGCATGATCTACCATATTTAATTAGCTATTCATTAGCCGATGGACACTTGAGTTGTTCCCACTTTTTGACTACCATGCCTAAGGTTTTTATGTTTACAGTTCTCTTGGCTATACATCTAGGAGTCAAAATGCTGAATCATACAGTACCTTTAAAATTAATTTTGAGGATCTGCCAGACTGTTTTCTAAGGTGGCCACAGCATTTCGAATTTTCCATTTCTATCAGGAATGTATGAGAGACCCAATTGCTTGACATCTTTTATGGTACTTGTATTAACTAACTTTCTTTTTTATTACATCTACTCTAGTGGCTCTGATCTCATTATAGTGTTCATTTGTATTTCCCAAATGATTAACAATGTTGAGAAGTTTTCATGTGCTTACTGACATTTGTATCTTCTTCAGAGAAATGTTTTTTTCTAATTCTTTGCCCATTTTTAAGTTTGTTTTTGATCTTTTTATAATGAGTTGTAAGGGTTCTTCATACATACTAACTACAAGTTTCTTATCCAGATAAATTATTTAGAGACATTTTCTTCCCTTTCATGTGTTGGTTTTTTTATTTCCTTGATGATATCCTTTCATCTAAATTTTTATTTTTATTAATACATTCTTGTAGTACATTATGACTACCTCCCTTGAGGGAGTTGGTACATGTACATAACACATCTTAATTCTTTTTGTGTCCTCTTTGCCTATCCTCCATCACTCTCCCCTGTATCTCTTGATTCCCCTTCCCATTTGTAAAAGATCTATCTCTCTGTTTCTTATGACCTATCTTTTATTTATTTTTTTTTAGATTTTTTTTTATTTTAAAGATAGTAAGATACAACAGAACATAACAGAATAAAGTCAATCCAAACAAAGCAGTAGGACTGGTACAGAACTTCAAAGACCGATAATGTGAGTACAGTAGCTACAATAGCATACCTTGCCATCTACAGATTAGCTGACCATTCCAACAGGTGTAGAATTGAACCAAAAATAAAACAATACAAAATCAATAAAAACAGAATATAAAATAAAGGAAAAAAGAGAAAAATAATAACGATCAGAGTAAAGCAAAATGGTGAAAACCACACTGGTCCTCGAAGACAAGACAGAAGAGAGTCCCCCGCATCTGCAACATTGCCTACTGTCATCATGCAAAGAGACATTCAGGGTGCCGATCAGAGGCCTGCAAAATCTATGAAAAAACACTAGTGTTTAGTTGCTTTATGTACCTTAGTTGCCATCAATTTAGCCAGACCTCAGAGCCAGCAGCTTGCTTGGGGTGGGGGGAGGATGTCCTTGATTCCGAGCCCGCGCGCCAGTGCCGCGCGGTCCCAGCGAGGTGGGGCCCGGTTCGACCCATTCTGGTTCTCCTCCAGGGTGGCGGAGCCCCCAACCCGGAAGGCGGATTAGTTCTCCCTTGATGTGGGCTGGCGCCGCGCGGTCCCAGCGAGGTGGGGCCCGGTTTGACCCATTCTGGTTCTCCTCCGGGGTGGCGAAGCCCCCAACCTGGAAGGCGGATTAGTTCTCCCTTGATGTGGGCTGGCGCCGCGCGGTCCCAGCGAGGTGGGGCCCGGTTTGACCCATTCTGGTTCTCCTCCGGGGTGGCGGAGCCCCCAACCTGGAAGGCGGATTAGTTCTCCCCTATCTTTTATTTTGTTCTTTAATTTATTTAAATTTTGGATTTTTCATATAAGAGAAACCATACGATATTTAAATTTGTGTGTCTGATTTATTCCACTCAACAGTATGGTCTTAAGGGGCATACATTTTCCTACAAATGACTCAAATTTATAGCACAGTAGTGTTCCATTATGTATAAATACCACATTTTCATTATCCCTTCACCTGTTGATGGACATGTAGACTGTTTGCGAGATTTAACTGCTATGAATCATGCTGCTATCATGTGAATATGCATGGATCACTGTAATGTGATAAGTTTAACTCTTTCAGAAACATACCTAGAAGGGAAATTGCTGGGTTGAATGGAATTGCTAGTTTTAACTTTTTGAGAAATCTTCATCTTAATCTACATAGTGGTTGTAAAAACTTTACATTCCCACCAACAATATAGAAGGGTACCTCTCTTCCCATGGCCTCACCATATTTGTTATTATTTGATTTCTTGATGATAAACATTTTGGGGAGAGTACAGTAGAATCTCAATGTTTTTTGTATTTGCATTTCTTCAACATTTTTTTATGTACGTTATGGATATCTTTACTTCTTCTGAGAGGTCTATTCATTTCAGTTGCTCATTTTTGATTGGGACTTTCATTTGGAGTGATCTAATTTCTTTGTTCTTTATGTATTCTAGATATTGGCATTCTATCCAAAGAATAGCTTGCAATTTTTTTCCCATTCTGTAAGTTCTCTTTACTCTACTGGTGGTTTCCTCTGCTGTACAGAAGCTTTTTTATTTGACATAATCTCATTTGTTGGTTCTTTTCTTTTTATTTAAGAGAAAAAAAGACATATATAACAAAGACAAAAAGCAAAAGAGACAATCAAACGACTAGAGTAAATACACAACAGTAACATTACAGATTTACAAAACAGGATAGAAATTTGACAGTGGTTGCAATATTGCGTATCGTTATCTTCAAAATGGTTGTTTACATTAATAGATATAGACATGTAAAATTGAGGGAAAAGAAAAGGAAAAGATATAAATCTGTATATATGTATATGTAATATAACTAAAACAAACACACTGCTGAATGTGTTCATTATGGATAAAGAACAATTAATACTCATATGATTGGATCATTTGTTGGTTCTTAATGTTACTTCTTGGGCAGTTGAGGTTTGATTCAGAGATCCTTTGCCTGTACATATGTCTTTAAGAATTCTTCCTATTTCACCTTACAGTACATTAAGTGTTTCTGTCTTAATATTTAGATTTTTTTATTCATTTTATTTTAACTTAGTACATGGTGAATGGAGAGAGAGATGGGTCTAGATTCACTCTTCTGCATGTGAATAGCCAATCTTCCCAGCATCATTTGTTAAAGAGGTCATCTTTCCTCCAGGGTATATTTGTGGCCTTTTCTTCAAAGATCAGATAACTGAATATGCCCAGGATTATTTCTGCACCCTCTACTCTATTCCACTGATTCACATGTCTGATTTTGTGCACATACCATGTCTTCATCACTGCAGATTTGCAATATAACTTGAAATCCAGAATTGCAGTACCTCCTGCTTTGTTCTTGTTGCCCAGGATTGCTTTTTCAGCTCTGGTCTCTTTGGTTTCAATTTTAGGATTATTTTCTCTAGTTCCATGAGGCATGCTCTTGATATTTTGATTGGGATTGTATTAAATCTACATATCAGTTTTGGAAGTATAGCCTTTTGACAATATTGGTTTGAATTTCCAGGAGTAAAGGATATCTTTCCATTTTTTGATGTCCTCTTAGATATCCTTCCAGAGTACTATAGTTTTCACTGTAGAGGTTTTTCACTTCCTTGGTTGTGTCAATTTCTAGGTATACCATTTTTCTTAAAGATATTGTAAATGATACTATTTTTCTAACTCCTTTCTCAGTGGGTTCATTATTAGGTATTGGAACTTTGTTGACTTTTGTGTGTTGATTTTGTATCCTGCTATCTTGTTGTACTGTTTATTAGTTCAAATAATTTTTTGGTGGAATTTTTTGGGCCTTCTTTGTAAAGGATCGTACTGTCACGAATAAGAAGTTGGATTTCTTCCTTTCCTATATATATCCCTTGTATTTCTTTCTCTTTCCTGATTGCTCTGGCTAATATTTTGAGTACTAAACTGAACAGGAGTGGTGATTGTGGAAGTCCTTGTCTTGTTCTAGATTTTAGAGGAATATCTTTTAGCTTCCCCAATTTGATATGACATTGGCGAGAGGTTTGTCATAATGGCTTTTATCAGATTAAGATAAGGTCCTTCTACCTATTTTCTCCAGAGTTTTTTTTTTTTTAAATCATGGGTGGGTGTTGGATTTTTCAAAGGTTTTTGCTACATCTACTTCCATGATCATGTGATACTTTTCCCTTGCTTCTGTTTACGTTATGTACTAAGAACATTGATTTGTGTATGTTGAACAGTGCTTGAGTCCTTGGGATGAAGCTTACTTTGACATGCTGTATGACATTTTCAAAGATTTGTTGCATTATTTGCTTTTATCTCATTGAGGATGTTTGCATCTATATTCACTAAAGAGGTTGGCCTATAATTTTTTTTAAAAAATTGAGTCCCTATTTCCAAGATTTAGCTATTGTAAATTGTGCTTCTATAAACATAGTATTGTCTTCCTAGTGTAAAAAACTGAAAGAGTAGTAAGATTCAAAATGTACAGTAGACATTGTGAAAGTGAAAAGGGAAAAAACTGCTCAAAAGGAAAGAACAACTTAGGTTGGGGAAAGGACAAAAGAATATGGAAAAGATTATATATAGATAATTATACTACTAATCTCTGTTAGTTCATCAAAAAGAACAGTTTGTGCTTTTGTTGTTTGATTCTTTTTTCATGCCTATATCCTGTAATTTGAACAACTACTTTGAAGATAACAATATGCAATATATTAACCATTGTTAATCTCCTATTATTTTGCTTTGAAATTCTATATCATCAATTTTATTCTTTTTCCATTTTAAAATAAAAAAAATTGAGTCCCTATGAAGTTCATGTGTTCTAGGATGTGGTTCAACTCTGATATTTCTTTGTTAATTTTTTTTTTTTTTTGTCTAGTTGATCTGTCTATTTGTGGTAGTGAGATAATGAAGTCCCTCACTATAATATGAAGTTCAGTGTGCCTGTGTTTGGGGCATATATATTTATAATTCTTATCTATTCTTGTTAAATTGTTCCCTTAACCAATATGTAGTCACCTCTTTGCTTTTTCTGATTGGTTTTGGCTTAAAGTCCGCTTTGTCTGAATATAGGATAGCTACTTTTACTTGTTTTCAGACTTCTGTTTCACAAAATATTGTTTTCTATTCTTTGAATTTTAGTCCATATCAGTGTGGTTTTTAATCTCATCTGCCAATTGGTGTTTTTTGGCCAGGGAGTTGTAATCATTCACATTGTGTGTTATTACTGAAAGGTATTAACTTATTTTTGTTGATCGACAGTATGAAGGGTTTCCCCACCAAACCACACACATTCATGATGAGTTTAAACTGTTCTGGGGGTCTATGTTTAGCCCATGCCCTCTCCATGACTGTTTCTGTTGATTATCTTCCACCCTGCCACTATGATAGGGTGACACCAGAAACCCTGAAGTGTAGTTTTTCTGTAGGTTAGTCTTAAACAATGACTCCTTCCCCAAATAGCTCCTAATTAAACACTTTCAAATATGTTGGGCACTGCAATGGATTTTTTTTCCCAACTATAGCCTGTCAACTGGAAGCAGTGACTTTCACAGTAAAACCTCATACTCTTTTGTACTTTCCAATAGTGTTCTTCTCTTTGGTCTAGCACTGCTGGCCCAGTCCATTGTTTTGCCATGGAGCAGCCAACCCTCTCCAGCTTACCTTGTGTTAGTAAAGACAGGACCGTTCCCCAGGAGCTGATGTCAGGTTTTCAATCTGAATCCTTCTCTCTGCATGGCACTCAGTTTCTCCATCTTCTCTATTTTCTAGTTTTCCTGCCAGTTCCCCCCATCCCTGATTCCTGGGGATCTACTTCTTTTTAATTCACCAAGTTGTTTTCTAGGTGTCTCAATTCCAAGTCCCAGAGTGGCTTTGTTTTTGCTTTTCTTTCTTTCTTTTTTTTAAGGTAGGGTTTCACTATGCAATTCAAATTAGCCTTGAACTCACTATGTAGCCCAGACTGGCCTCAATCTCATGGTGATCCTCCTGTCTCAGTCTCCCAAATGTTTGGATTACAGGCACGTACCACCACACCTGGCTCAAGGGCGGCTTTATTTTGTTGCTGATAGTTACTCTGTGATTTTTAATTTCCTAACATATTATTTTAAACTCATGTTTTCTCTCACTTTTATTCTGTCAGCTTCCATTCAACAGCTACGTGCTGACTGCAACACTGCACCAAGTATGGGCCTACAAAACTGCACACAAGAGCTTTGTTATCTGCTGATAGACACACTAATAATTCCATGAGTGGGCACAAGTCTTCTGGCTTGCAAAGCACTTTCATAGGAGACTCATCTTACATTACCAAAACCTCTTCAACTTTACAGCCTAAAGTGCATGTGATCCTCTCAAGGTCACCCCACAACTTCAAGGACATGTGTGGCCCCAACTTCTCTCCCTGTTGCAGCACTGCCGTTGCTTGGTTTGTGAGGGTCATGGACAAGGAGTGCATTGTGGCAGGTGCCACTTCAGGAATGCACTTGGCAAACTAGAGCTTTTGCTGTGCAGAGTGGCCCAGGCGAACATGGGCTCCCCACGGGCCACTGCGTCTGATAGGAGCTGATGAGCACAGGCTCCCTGCTTCCAGCACAGCTGACAGATGATTACAGGGTTGAAAATTTTTGTTAGAGTCTCACACAGCAAGAAATAAAATTTTAAATTAAAATCTTTACACAGCACTCAGCAGAGCCTGGCATTTTTGTCATTATAAAATCTATTTTTGCCATTATGTTCCAATTTTTAGGAAAAAGGATTATCCCCTTAACTTTCACCACTTTCTCAGCAATTGAGGATTTTATTAGAAACATAATGTAGAATTATGTCATTTTCAGGAAATAGAAAATCAATTACAAAGGATCAGTATTTTCCAACTACCAATCCGTTTTGCAGAGGTGAATTCTCTTGTCTCCAACAGCACCCAGCTCAAACCCATCTTCAGAGATGATTGTTCTCCTCTTCCCATTATCTTTTTTTTATTTAAGAGAAAATGGACACAGAAAAGAGAAACAAAAAGCAAAAGAGACAAACAAACAACAACAACAAATCCAATACGATAACATTATAGGTTTATAAAATGAGATGGTTGGAATTTGACAGTAGTTGAAATATTGCATATCGTTACCTTCAAAGGGGTTGTTCAGATTAACAGATATAGACATGTAAAACTGATCTAATCATGTGAGTATTAACTGTTCTTTTTCAATAGCTAATGTATTTAGTAATATAGTCATTTTAACTATCTTATGTACACCTATTTATAAATTTATGTCTTTTTCCTTTTCCCTTCCTTCTTTCCTCCTTTCCCCTTAGAATACCCCTTGTTGTCTTTAAAATAACTGCCCATATCATCAGACCTAATATAATCAAACAAAATAGTTCAGAAAAAAGCCAATAAAAAATAAAACGATGGTCACAGAAAAGAGAAACAAAAAGCGAAAGGGACCAACAAGCAACAACAACAAATCCAATACTGTAACATTATAGGTTTACAAAATGAGATGATTGGAGTTTGACAGTGGTTGTAACATTGTATATCGTTACCTTCAAAGGGGTTGTTCAGATTGACAGACATAGTCATGTAAAATTGATCTAATTATATGAATATCAACTGTTTTTCTCAATAGTTAATGCATTTAGTAGTATAGTCATTTTGACCGTCTTATGTATACCCACTTATAAATCTATGCCTTTTTCCTTTTTCCTTCCTTCTTTCCTCCTTTCCTCTTGTAATACCTCTTGTTATCTTCAAAATAACTGCCCATACCATCGGGCTTAATATAATCAAACAAAATAGTACAGAATAAAACCAATAAAAGATAAAACAATGGAAGCAATACATAGTAATACAATGTTGATTTCTATAATGCCTCATATTATCTTCAAAGCAGTTGCCTATATCATCTGTTATAATACAATCAAACAAACCAAAATAGGTTAAAATCACTCAAAACAGAACAATGAAAGCAATACAGGGTTTCAAAACAAGATGATCAAATATCAATAAAGGCTATCCTAATATATTTTGTTATCTTTGGAATAGCTGTCTATGTCATCATACATAATAAAATTAGGCAGGTCGAGATAGAATAAGATCAAACTAAACAGCTCATTAAAGACATTACTGGACTCAAATCCCAATGGTGGATTATTCAATTGTCTGTCCTGCTCAGTGATATCCCTCTACTGCTGTTTCTGGAGCTGTGGACTTTTTTATCTCTCTCTAAAATGTCCTTCAGTATTCTTTGTAGGGTTGGCTTGGTTGTCATAAATTCCTTTAGTTGTTCTTTGTCATAGAAGTATGTGTTTCTCCGTTGATTTTGAAAGATAGTTTTGCAGGGTACATCAATCTGGGTTGGAAGTTGTTTTCTTTCAGGGCTTGAAATACTTCACTCCAAGCTCTTCTGGTTTGTGTTGAGAAGTCTGTCATGATTCTGATGAGTTTTCCTTTGTAGGTGATCTGTATTTTTTCTCTAATAGCTTTTAATATTCTGTTTTTGTGTTGAATTTCTGGGACCTTGATTATTATATGTCTGAGTGTAGGTATATTTTGGTTATGTTTAGCTGGAAGTCTATATGCTTCACTTATTTGAAAGTCACTTCCTGTTCCCACGCTTGGAAAGTTTTCTGAAATTATTTCTGTAAATAGGCTTTTAATTTGATTTGTATTGACCCCTGCTTTTTCACTTACACCTTTCATTCACAAGTTATGTTTCTTTGGGTTGTCTTGGAGCCATTGTATTGTTATTTCCAGGTTTCTTGTTATTTTTAAGTGATCTTTCCTTTCATGATCTCAAGTTGCAAACCTGTCTTCAGGGTTTGAAAGTTTATCTTTAGTTTCCTTCAGGTGGTTTTGCCAACTTTCACTGGATTTTTTGAATTCCTGGTAATCTCTTTGAATCTGTTTCATATATTCTAAATCTTTTTTGTATTGCTCATTCCAGGTTTCCCTCATTTTCCTATGCTCCATTTTTTTCATCTATGTCTCCTTTAGGGTTGCCTAGCAGTCCTTTTATTATGTTTTTCATTTCTTCTTTTAGTTGAGTTAGTATTTCTTTCTAATTTCTTTTATAGCCTCTTGAAGTTGTTTCTTTACTTCAGTTGGCATCACCTCACAAACTTCGGCTGTGGAACTCCTGATCTCCTCTGTGTTTACATCTCCTGGACTTGCTCTGCTTGAACTGGAGGCCAGAGACTGCCCCCTGCTTCTTTGTCTTGGCATGGTCCTGGGTTCCCCTGGGCAAATTGGTACTGGGGACCCAGGCACTCCCTGCATTGGCCACAACCTCTCTGAAGTGAGACAGGTTCCTCCAGCAGGTGCCGACTATGGATATCTGATGGTTGCCACTGGGTGCACTGTTACAGCACTATCCACTGCCTTTCCCCAGCCTGCCTTGGCTCTGTGATGGCTGGTGGGGTGCTTGAAGGGGCCGGCTGCTGCCTGCAAACCTGAGCTGGTGGGCTGGTCACCCACCGACTCTCCACCACCACCCCTGGAATGCACGGAGCTGCATCTCCAGACCAAGCCTGTCACCCACAGGGGTCCTCTGAGGTGTCCCCCGGTATGCTCACAGGGGCAGAGCTCAGCCTGAGCAACCTCCATAGGTCTGCGCCCAGCTAGGAGTCCCCAGCCCAACTCTAAGATGTCTCCTTGCCAATCTCCCCGTCACGCGGGAGAGTGAGGACCTCCTCACAGTTCTCCAGGTCTGCTCCTCCTGTCCACTGCCACTCTCCTCCGACGCCATCTCTCTGGGTAGAGAACTCCAGGGTCACCACTGCCACTGCTGCAGCTCTCCAACCATGCGTCCCCAGGTTCCAGCAACTCTTTTCACAGAGTGGGTCTAGCTCCGGGCAGAGGCACCACCAGCCACTGCCCTCCTTGTCTAAGTGCCTCTTTCCACTCTTTCTGTGGGCTTCAATTCTCACTTTAGATTCTTCCTGGGTCCAGAGGACCCACCTCCCTCCTTTTTGTCTTCTACAGGTTGCTATATTCCAGCATCTGGACGGTATCTTTCAGGGAGGCCACTTACCCTGCTGTTTACCTTTCCACCATCTTGTCTGCTCCCCCCCATCTTGTACTATGTTTCTCTGCAACATTGAGACAACAGCATTTCACAGTGTACCCAACAACTGTGTCACTGGATTTGAAAACTAAACAGCAAACTAGAAGATCGCCAAATCCAGGGGTCTATTATTCTGTGACTGTAACACTGTCCTTGTGACTATAAAATAGCACCCACACAAGAGAGAGTCATCCTTACACATCCCAGAAATCTGGGAAGCATTAGGTATTATCCTAGGCACACAAATTCTCAAGCCCAGACCTACAATGTCAGAATTGTGGGTAGTGATACCTAGAAATCTCTATTTTAATGGGCTTCCTCAGGGATTCTGTTGTGCACTCTAGTTTGGAAAAATATAAATCAATAGCTCTCCAAGTGTGGTCCCTGGACCAGCAGCATCAGCTGGGAACATTCAGAAATGCAAGTTTCCAAGTGTGCTTCAGACCTACCGAATCACAGAGCCTGGGGCTGGGGTCCAGAAATCTGTGCTTTATCAAGTACTGCAGGTGATATTGATGCACGCTGAAGTTTGAGAAATGCTGATTTAGACAGCAGTTAAATGTCAAGTCAAAAAGGCACATTCCAGGACTCACCGTGCTGAGACAAGGGAGAAGAGCAGCTCATTTCATGCCATATCATTATTAAGTGTATTTTCCTTCAAGTTTGTACTAAGAAACTGTGTGCTAAGTACTGTTACACGTTTCTTAAGAAACAAGTACTAGAAACATACAGGTTCTGAACTCAAGGGGCTTGCAGTATGTTAAATTGGTGAACATTTCTTGTAAAGGGCCAGAGAGTAACCTTGTAGGCATCAGGGGCCAGGTAGTCTTTAACATAACCACAGGTTTGGCCTTGTATTGTGGAAATTGCCTTAGCACACAAGTGAACAGGCAGGGCACCAGTAAAACTGCCCATGTTCCAAAATGAGTGTATGTTCCAACAAGACAACAGATACTAATATTTGGGCTGCATATCATTTTTACATGTCATGAAGTATTCTTTGAAACAGGACTTGTGAGTAGTGTTTTACTCTGAAGTAAAGCCTGTGATGTATCACTTGAAAAGTCAGGAAGAAACATTTTGGGAGAGGACAATATTGAATTCTCCCATGAGAATAGCATTTTCTGTTATTTCCTACCCAACTGTTTTCCTACAAAGTACTACACATCATCTTCCTCTCTTCCTCCTCCTCTTCTTCCTCCTCCTCCTCCTTTTCCTTCTCCTCCTCCTCCCCTTCTTCTTCTTCTTCTTCTTCTTCTTCTTCTTCTTCTTCTTCTTCTTCTTCTTCTTCTTCTTCTAATTCTTCTTCTCCTTCTTCTTCTCCTCCATCTTCTTCTTCATCTTCTTCATCTCTCTCTATAGTAGAGAGACTGACCCATCCACTTAAGTAAATCTACTCCACTTGCTGATCTATGTTACTTCTCATAACAATGACATTGGTGAGAGCGGGTCCCCTTGTTCTTTCCCTAAAGGTTCAATTATATCCTTTTATTTCTGTATTAAAGTCAATATTTTCAAAATTATAACAGCAGGATTTCTCCTATCAAACACACAGTGTTCTACTCACTCTCTCCTTTGACTACCCACAGGAGGAGAATGACCAGATGAGGACTAACACCCATGTCTATCTCTAAAATCCCAGCTTATGCCATCATCTGAGGGCTCCAGCAGAATCATAATTAACACAGGCTTTTTGTTTACTATTCATCTCATAGTTAAGTCTTAAGTATCTGTTTTCCAAAAGTTAATATTCACATGAATACAAATAGTACCACTCTAAAGAACAAGTTACATATGGACATACGACATCAGCCCCCAAATTCAACTCCACCACATGAATTTTAAATCAGGATGCCTGAGTACAGCACCCCAGCATTGGTCTTTGTGACATGGGTGCTCAATGCCCAGCCAGGTTTGAGAACCACTCTTTACACTGCAGTAACTACAAATGAGCCACATGACTTTCTGGGCTCTAGCCCAACAGGGGGTCAGATGGTGACACTCAGGAAGAGTCACCGCACTTATTTCTGGTCATGATGGAGACATCACATGTGACTCAAGTTCTAAATTATTTTTTACAACAAAAATAGAAGTGAAATCAACACCTCTCACCACTCAGAATAAATGAGCAAGACCAGAGTTGGCAGACTGACAAACTCCAAGTCAGAGGAACATAGTTCACAGAGTGCACCATCTCGGTTCCACCCAGCCTCTCCACCTGGCCAACCCACCCAGCACTCAAGTTGCTCTGGTTCAGAAAACTGAGTCAAGATTACCAGACCTGGGCCGGGCATCTTCCCACCCTCCAGGCCCTTGGTCCCACCCCTCTGGTCCAGGATTCCTGACTCACCCTTAATGCCTGCTCTGCCTACCATTGAACTCTAAGAAGCCCCCAAGTCAACACTCTGGGTTTTTTGTCCTTCAACTTTGCTGCGTTGCTTTTACCACTACTGAATTCTTGGTGTTGGTGACAACTTCCATTCTAGAACATTCTCCTAGAGAAATTCCTGCTGCAACAGAAAATACAGGGCTTTGACATATGTATATGTGTGGACATATGTGGCAAGGGGATGAAGTGGACAACTTCAAGAGGAAAGATGTAAATGAAATACAAAGCTCACTGGCAAAATATATGGAAATGGGATATGCCCACTCTGTGAGGAGTCATAAAAATGTTGGGAGGACAATGAGCATCCCACAAGATGTGGGGGAACTGAGTCACTGCAATTTAAGACTCAGAGAACTTGAAAATCCAGGCTGAGGTCTGGGTCTTATTGACATATGTCATCCAATGCATCAGCACTACCTTGTGTGGGTCAGGCTCCTAACAAAACGGTGAGCCTCTGATATTGGCTCTGATGAGGACATGAGCAATGCTGGCATCTTCGTGTTAGAATGGAAAAGCAGATGTCTACCTGAAGATGACTTCTTGTGGGAACACAAAGCAATCTAGACTCAAGAACAGATGTCCAAGGTAGGGATGGCATTAGCTTTCAGAGAAAGAGGTATAGATATCATGGGGCTGTGGATTTATAAGAATCAATTCATTTGTTTATTCAATAACTGTTTACTGTGAGTCTGCTCTAGGATCTACACTGTTCAACCTGCTAGAGACACAGAGGAAGGCATGGTCCTGTCCTCCCACGACTCACCCCAAAATGGAGAGCAGTGATTAACAAGTATATGACAATAATACCTCGAGTAACAAGGCAGAAGTAAGTACAGGTTGTCAATGTATCAGACACAGCCAAGACCAAAAATAAGAAGGGTTAGCAACAGGTCTTATAAACAACACAGAAGCAACAGTCACTGAAGATAAAGGAAAGGTCAAGATAAAGGAAAAGAAGCCTGTTGAAAGCTTTGAGCAAAATGGAATCTTTTAGAAACTATGAGCAATTTAGCATGAACAGGGCCTAACATTAAAGAAGAGAGCAAAGAAGTAACAAGACATGAGAGTGAAAAAATCAACAAAGTCCAGATCACAATGCCACCTTGCCAAGGACATTCATCACATTGAGAGTTACAAGACCCACTCGATATTTGAAACTAGTTAGACTCTGTAACAGGGATGTGGAAAGTGGAATTGAAGAAGGAGATCTAGGGCAGGAGACCAATTAGGGCAGTGTTTGCAGCAATCCAAGTGCCATAGTGGAAAAGGGGATTCGCCAAGACAATAGTAAGACAATAGGGAAAGAAGTGAGTGGTGAAATTCTTGAGAAACTGAAAAATCAAAACTACATATGAACAAGAGGCAACAATCAACGTTCTTGCAAGGTATTTTATCTCAGGCAAGTATTGAGATGACTGGACTGTCCAGGAGCTAAAGCGGCCCCCACGGGCAGCAGGAGTTATCCAGAGACTGTGCTCACCCCTTATGGTTGCTGATTCATAAGCTGCCCTTCAATTCTGCTCTCATCAAAATGCAATGATACCTTTATCCCTTAACTTTTCATTTCAGTTTTCTGTATAACTGGAAAGTAGACACATTATGATCAATATCACATCATTCAAATGACCACTATACTCTGTCCATCACAGGTTGGAAAAGTTATTGATCAGCCACAGAAATGATGACAACCTATGACTGGCTGCTTGAAGTGAAATAGAAATATGAAATCAAATGACTCTTGTCACTAGCGTACCCTGAATAACGGTCCCTGTTTAGTAATGGTCCCACATGATTAACAGACCAATGGATCAAAATTAAGAAATCAAGTTTCAAAAATGATCCAATCTTTTGGTAACATAAATTTGTCAGTGATGTTGTACAGTCTCTTTAAATAGTGCTTTTGCCGCTAAGCATCCATTTAGAAGCAGTGCGACTAGATATGAGTTCAGTGTAACCTCATGGAGTTAGAGGGACACTGCTGGTTAAATCTAGAGGTTACTCTAGAAACTTTAATGTAAACGTTTTTGAGATAGAAATGATGATATGGATGATCTGGAGTGGGGACAGCCTCTGCATTCCCACATAAGCATACCTCAAAGACTCCTTCTACTCAGTTTAGATAAGGCCAAAGAAATTCCTGGGAAAGTTAGACAAATGACAGATTGTTCCCCTAGCTAAATTTGGAAAAAGAGACCATCCAAAAGAGAAGGAAGTTCAGGGAGAAATTCACGAGAGATGCTATTTGAAAGGGGAAAACAGTCATAATAACAAATATCACCAAGCTACACACAGAAGACATTGAAGATTTTTGAAAGCCTAGGTTTCTATAGCAAAACCTATTAGAAATAAAATGCCAGAAAAAGAAATCTGCCATTTAAAAATTATTTTATGTAAGTGCAGAGTAATTTTTGTCTATTTTAAGAGCTGTCCAAAATAAGATAGCATATTTATTGTTTTTATGTTTAATGTTATTAAAATATTTTTGCACCTTTTTTTAATCTCATCTTTTAAAGTAATCAGAGTAAATTATTCAACAATCATGTAATTTTTTGGGTGAGAGTTTTGTCTAGTTTCTTATATTTTTAGTAGTTGTCCTACTATTTCTACCATTATTACCTGAGTTTTCAAAATCTTTTCTTTGTGTCTTGGTTGTTGATATTTTCTACTACCATTAAAAAGCTTATTTCCCAAAAGGAAACAATCAACAGAGTCAAAAGACAACCTACTGAATGCGAAAAAGTATTTGCAAACTACTCATCAAGACTATAAAGGGAATTCAAACAACTCAATAGCAAAAAAAAAGCCTGATTAAAAATAGATAAATGGAAGAAGCAAGTCCTCCCTGTGAACCAGTGCCACGTGCAGGCCACTGCCACCAGGGGACAGCCAGACCCCAGCCCCTTCAGATGAGCAGACTGGGAAACAAGAAAATCCAACCCCACCCCAACCCCTACCGTAAATGACCAGCTGATCCAGAGAAGCACAGGCTGTGACAACAGCTATTGAGGTGAAATGCAATTTGATGCTTGTGCTGTTTTGTTGTTTCACTGACTTTGCAGGTCTAGAGCTGGTTTTCTGATCATCTATTCAGAGGATAACGGTATGCAATGTGGCATCTAGGGGGGATCTCCTTCTGAAGGTGGTGGCCATTCTTAATTCCCTATTATCTTGTTTTGAAGTCCTGTATCATGTTCACTGTTTTGTTGGGTTAAGTTTTATTCTGTTTTGTTTTGTTTGAATTTGTTGTATCTGATGGCATGGGCAGCTACTTCAAAGACAACAAGATATATTATGGTAGTCATTTTGGATTTACTATTGTGTTGTTCTGAAATTCTTTATTGCAGTCATTGTTTTGTTTTTATTGGTTCTATTCTGTTCTATTTTGTTTGATTTTTACTTTGTCTAAAGGTACCTACAGCTATTTTGAAGATAACAAGAGGCATTATAGTAACTATTGTTGATTTCACATTGTTCTGGATTCCTGTGTCACTTACACTGGTTTGTTTTGATTGGCTTTGCTCTGTTTTATTTTGCTTGCTTTTATTGTCTTTAAAATAAAAGTAAAAATAAATACATAAACTATTTCAAAAAATACACAAATGTCAAATGCATATATTTTTAAAACCTTGAAAAAACTAATCATTGGGGAAAAGCAAATCAAAACTACAATTAAATATCATCTTACCCCAGTTACAATGGCTATTATCCAAGATACAAAATATACAAATTCTGGAGAAGATGCAGAAAAAGGGGAACTCCCATGCTCTGTTGGTTGAAATGCAGATTTGTTTACCCAGTAGGGAAAACAATATGGAGGTTCCTTAAAATACTAGAACTAGATACTCAAAATACTAGCAATTCTGCTGCTGGGCAATGTCAAGAGGAAAGGAAGTCAGTATGTCAAAGAGACACCTGCGATGGAATGTTTATCACAGCACTGTTCATAATAGCCATGATACATGATCCCCCTAGATGTCCATCAATAGATGAATGGATAAAGAAAATGTTATTCAGCCATGAAAAAGAATGAAATTCTGCCATTTTGAGCAACATGGATGGAGCTGGACATTGTGTTAAACAAAAGAAGGAAGGCACAAAAAGACAGTACTACATTATGTCAGTTTCACATGTGGAAGGTAAAAGTTGATATCATAGAAGTACAAAGTAGGATGGTTGTTACCAGAGAAAGGATGGTTAATGGACATGGGGGCACCTGGAGAGGAGGAATAACTTGTAATGTTCCATACCAGAGTAAGAAAAGCATGACTGATGACAGTGACATATTCCAAAGTCACTAGTAGAGGATTTTGATGTTCCCAACACAAAGAAATGACAAATATTTGAGGAGATGGATATGACAATTACTCTGATCTGATCATTACATATTGTAGGCATGTATTGAAATGTTACACTGTAACCCATAAATATGTACAATTATCATACATCAATTGAACAAATGAATACCAAAAACTAAGAGAAGCGTGAAAATTATAAATCCCTTGGAAGAAAGAAAGTGCTAGAAACAGAATTGATTTCCACACTGACAAACTTGTGATAGTAAAAAAGTGAGTCACAGAGTAAGTGAAGTCAAGCTAAGCCATATAGCTGATAACAAAGGGAAAAAAATTTGCAGAACTCGGGAGTGAGCCAAGGAAACAATCAGAAAATGCACAGCATACTAATGGGGATAAAAATGCAAGCAAAGTAGAAATCTTACCTAGGGAATAAATTAAAGATAATTTCATGGACTGTCAAGATGTCAAATTCTAATACAGATATTTTGAAAAAATAGCAAAAGTCACTTGAGAACAAAGCTTATTATCATGTACTTGAGTACCTACTTGTCACATTTTAAAAGTCTGAAACCAAAGAACAGAAGAATATGCTTTTCCTTTGCAAAGCAGAAGATGAAGATGTGCATAGTGGTATATTTTGGATTGTTTTTTATAGATCACACTGCCTGAGTATAGACAATTAGACCATGGAGAATTCATGGATGACATTTCTACCCAACCTTTGGCTGACCAACATTATAACTTGCATAAGATGTGAATGTCTGGGAGTTAGGGGGAGACCTGGCAAATGAATGACTCCACGTACTAATTTGCATGACCTCTGCCAAGGACAGGGATGGATTGCTCTTATAGAACACCCAGTGAGAAGACACCACAACCAGACCTCTTCAGAAGCTGCAAAGGCACAGTTTAGAGAGCAGGGAGTTAGAGATTAAAAAAAAGTCACCGGACAAGCACTTCCTTATTAATACCATACCACACAATAGTGCTATCATTGCTGCAGCAGATTACACTTGTTCTCATCTACCTGTTCCTTTCAACTGTTTTACTCTCAAGAGACTGGCAACCTTGGAGAGTTAGATGCATCTCTCTATGAGGTCAGGATGCTCTGATGCTCAGAATGGAGGCCTAAGGCACAGTCCCAGGAAAATCAAACTAAGGTAAGAGAAAAGGAGCAGAGTTCAACAGATAGCTTTTCTTTTTGAGGACTAAAGACAGCTTTAAAGTGAAAGAAAACCTAAAAAAATAATCACTAAAGTTTCAAACTGAAAGTATCCCAGTGAGGACAAATGTAGTTTTAAAAACAAATGTAGTTTAAGAGAATTCTTAAACACTAATAGGTTGCAAAATTAGGAAAAGGAATGGTTGGAAATACAAAACAAAACAGTCTACTGGACCACACTCTGAGAAGCCTGGACAAAGGTAAGAGACAGCACAGAATGTGGAGTCATGTAAACCCTGAATGAGTATTTAATTTACTCAGCTGCAATTAAAAAAATTAAAAGCAATAATAATAACTATGCTAAAATGTGTAATTGTTGTTAAAATACATAATAGAATTGGGAGATCCTCCTCATGGGAAACAAAAGCACAAAATCATCTACAGAAACACTATAGTAAGATGGATTTAAAAAAAACAATAAAAACTTATAGATCAAAAGAAATAGTAGAAAGCTATTGATTAAAATATATAAAGTAGATAAACAAGATTCCTTGGGGAAGAAAAAATTGCACATATTAAGAAGAAAAGCAACCACATATGGGACATTTACTCTAGATCAACCACCATATCCTGTCCTTCCATGTTAGTTCTCACTGGCCCTCAAATCACCACCGATTACTACCTTCAGCTTCTACCAAGGCGTCTGTCTTAGTTACTTTTCGCTCGTTGCCAAGACAAAATACCTGACGCCCAAAATTAGGGAAGGAAAGGTTTATTCTTACAGTTTCTCAGGAGTTTCAGTCCATAAAGTTGGCTCCAAGGTAGCATGGCATGGCGGCTGCAAGCTGCAAGCCGCGCTGGCAAGAGAGAGAGAGAGGCGGAAGAGGAAGCGAACAAGAGGAAGACCTGCCTTCCCTTACACTGTATGTCAGCTCCACCCCTGGGTGGGCACAGCGCTCACATTGTCAATCAACAAACCAATAACAAACCAATAACTCAGCCCCATCAAAATTATATGAGGACTTGGGGGGACATAGCATACCCCATACAGGGTCAAACAGGAGAAGGGCAAAGGGTGTGTAAAACTTCATTTAAGTCATTCTAAAACAGCTAAAACAAACATCAAAAGAAGTGTGTAAGCTGCTTTTCTCACATTGCTGAGAAAAAATACCCAAAGCCTCAAATTAAGGAAGTAAAGGCTTATTTAACTCAGTTTTTGGAGGTTTCAGTCCATACTCAGTTGGCTCCAAGGCAGGGTGGCATGGCTGAGGGGCAACCATTAATGGCAGTGGAATGCAGCAAAAGTAACAAGAGCAAAAAGGAGGGAGCAAGCCTCTTTTCCTCCCTTATATTGTATGCAGGCTACCCACCCTAGGGTAGGTGTAGTCCTCACACCATTTCCATGCCCCGCTCTTGCACAGGCTGAGGATGTTTACAAAGTGAAGACCCTGGCCCCCTGCTGAGTTAAACTAGAAATACTGTAACTGTTTTTTGGGTGAGGGCATGAAAACAAGAAGTCCAGTTTTAACAACCTGTTTTTGAAAAGCCTGCTCCCTATGGCCACATAAGGCTTTGAGGGGGACCTCCAGACACAAACCATAACAAGAAGCTATCACCATCAGCCATTTTTAAGATAAAAGGAAAAGATTTGAAGTGCATACATTTTATTAGATATGACATCATATTTATGTTATAAATACAACATGAAATATCAAGTCTTTTGAAAGCCATTTCAGTGGAGTAAAAATTAAGATGTTGATATTCATTAATATTTCACTTTCTCAAATAAAATTCAATTCTACTTTATTTTCACATTCTAGTAACCACCTCTATTTCCCCATGTGCTGTTCAGAGTTAGTTTTAAAGATCTTAAAAGAATATTGCAAGCATTGTCAAGTTTCTGTCATCCGATTTTATAAACCTGCAATGTTACTATAGTGTATTTACTCTAGTCATTTGTTTGTCTCTTTTGCTTGTTGTTTTTGTTTCATATGTCTTTTTTTGTTTTTTTCTTCACTAAAATAAAAAAGTCAAAAAAATAAAAAAATAAAAATAAATAAATAAAGATCTTAAAAGCCCATAAAAAAGAATCGATTGAATGCCTGTCAATAGTTTTATGATTATTTTTACAATCATTATTAATAGCAGAGTAACAATGAATGTCCCCCCAAAATCTCTTGCACAAATAAAACCCTTGTGCTTCTATTTGTAGAAGTAAGTACAAATGGAAAAGGGAAAAGTGTCCCCAAATAAAATAATTTAGCTTACTTATATGTTCCCAAATATACACCATATGGAATATATAATATTCATATATGTTAAGGTATCATAGAGTTTTTAAATGACCTTAGCTAAAGTAATGCCAAAGCCTTCCAGAAAAGGCTTACAGTTCCTGAGCTCTTGAGGACAGCTAGTAATATAAACTGAACATGTCTTTGCAAAAATAGCTGCTCATTTCTTTAATCTCTCTTACCTTGAACAGAATGTGACTGTTGTTTTCCTAAAATACAAAACCAAAATGTAAAATAGGAGGAACATCAAAAACTATCCAACAAATACTTCACTGGGGTTACCAAACGTGACCTTGTCGATCCAAAAGTGAAATCAAATTCTCTTGCTCTGGAAAGGGCTACATGGAGACCTCATACCCACAGGCAGAGAAACAGTCACACAGGGACAGTACTCTTAACTCTATGCAAGGTGTTGCTGAATCTCCTAGACAGATACTTCCTCAACTTTTTAAAAACATTACTGGAAAAGACTTCTAACTTCTGGTATGGCACGTAAGAAGCTTGGAATTGCCCCTCCATAATAGCAAGTAAAAACTGAATGAACTACAGAGTCAGTACCTCTTTATACACATAGAAGTGAAATGAGATCTCAGGGCAGAGTGTAGACCCCAGAACTGAGGACAGCAACAGGCCAATGAGGCTCACAGCTTCTGAAAAGGAAGCGTGAGCTGTAACTGGATGGTGACCGACAACTGCTGGGCTCTCACTGTGGACAGGCAGAGTTAAAATCGAGGGGCCCAGCAGGTTGGGGGAAAACACCTCCCAGAGTGCTATCAGATTTTCACAGAGAACTTGGGAGAAAAATCCCCACCAGCAAAAAAAGGTTTGGAACACAGCAGAACACTCTGCTTGCTGTTACTGTGAGGCAAGAAGGAGAGAAGAACTGACCCAGTGGAGGTCATGTGAGGCCAACCCCTGCCTGCCCTACCTATCCTGTCTGTTAGGGTTTAGATTAAACCTTGTCTCCAATTCCTGCTGCCCTCATGGCTGAATTCAATTTCCCTTGACAAGCTCAGGAGCCGAAAGTGCTGTGGGGAGGCAGGAATGGTCACGGGCGGGTGGCTGTGACTGGTGGGAGTGTGTTCTCGTCCCTGGCTCCTCCTTTTGCTCTCTGCTGCCAACATGGGTGGAGCATGTTTTCCTCTCCCCACCTCTCTGCTATCTCATCTCTGCCTAAAGCCTGACAACCATGGGCTGATACCCTGAGTCAATATAAACCTGTCCTCCGTTAGTTGTAGGTATCAGGTATTTTGTCTCAGAGATGAAAAGTGACCAAGACACTGTCCCACACAAGGGAATGCAGATTGAGAAGCACTGTGAAGCTCAGGGTCCAGTGAAACAACTTTAGGGAGCCTGAGTCCTCATCCTGGAGCCCCTCCCCTCACCCACACGGTCTCATGGTGCTGCAAAGGCCCATTTACTGCAGTTTCTTCTGCACTGGCAGCATGCTTGGTTATCTAGAAAAAGCCACAAAACATCAAAAGGCAGAGCACACAGCCTGAAGGGACACAACAAGTATAAGAAGCAGATGCAGACATGGCATGGATGTTGGAATTATCAGGATTGGGAATTTTAAACAACTACAGTTATTATCCTAAGCACTCTCATGGATAAAATAGCACACAAGAGCAGATGGATGATATAATCTGAGAGATAGGAACTTTTAAAAAGGTCCAAAGAGTAGTGCCAGAGATCAGAAGAACACCTTCCCATTGATGGGTTTAGTAGGAGTCAGGAATAGAGGAAAGAATCTGTAAGTGTGAAGATATTCCAATAGAAAACTTAAAACTAAAAAAACAAATAGAAAGAAAAATCACAATGAAAAAATAGAACAGAATATCTAAGAACTACGGACTGTCACTGGACAAGATCAAGGAGGTCCCCCGAAGCAGAAGCAACTTACCACCCCTCCTGGGAGGGGGTGGTTTGCAGCTTGGCTGTCTTCCATCAGAGAAAAAGAATTTTTAGGTCCTTCTGTAAGAGACAATAAAAGGTTTATTAGGCAGAATTCTAAAAGTCACAGTCAAAGACATAGAGCTGGTGCCCTCCAGAGGGATACCCTTGAGGCCATGACCTAAGCGTATTTTGGGGTTCTTGGGATATCCCTGAAATGGGTTATCCAGGATGTGTAGTCTAGTGGTTGTCAGTCTACCCATTTGGTGGGCCATATGAAAATGTTTCAAGACGAGGTCTGCTGCCTTCTTAACTGCACTTCCTGAGGAGAGGGGCTGGGGGGGGTGGTGAAGCACAAGGCACAGGTAGCCCAGAGACCAGTTTGTGTGTTTATCGTCTTTAAGCCCATTGGGGATTTTTTTTTGTGGAGTAGGGAGTTATGTCCCGGAGCTGAAGTTTGCATCAAAAGAACAACTTTAGCATGATTTTCCTTGTCTCCCTTTTATCTCTTCCATTTCTACCTCTTGCCTCAGGATGTCAACAGAAGGTGTGGCATACATAATGGAAATACCATTAGGGGTAGAGAAACAGAAGAAATATCAAAACAGTAACATTTGAAAATTTCCCCCAAACTCAGCTACCAAAGCACAGCACAAAGCCCAGAAAGAAGTCAGAGAAAAAAATACTTTGTATATGGAGGACCAAAAATAAGAATTATATTCAGCTTATTATAATAAACCCTGGGTATTACTCAGGATTCTATACACATACACACACACACACACACACACACACACACACACACACACACAGGCTGAGGCTGAGGCTGAGAGGTTCACAGGCTGCCCCTGGTGAATATGGTAGAACAGCTCCAGTCTGAGTCTGAAAGCCAAGAACCTGCAGGAGCAAAAGGCCAACGTCTTGATGCAAGCAGGCAGGAAAGAGAAGGAAAAAGGTGTGAATTCTTCCTCTGTCTCTGTTCTATTCAGCTCTTCAACTGATTGGATCATGCCTTGTCACTCCAGGGAAGACAATCTACTGGACACCAATAGAGAAAAATCAACAAAATCAAAGCTGGTTCTATTGAAAAATGTTGAGTAAATAATCACATTATACTAGCGACTGAAATTATAAATCAAAAGAAAAAGATATTTTGAGACAAGTCTCACTATGTTACTCAAACTGATCTCAATCTTCTGGACTGGAGCCTTGTTCCAACGTCAGCCTCCCTACTCCCTAGGACAACAGGCATACACAACTACACCGGCTAAGGAAAGCATTTTAAAATGTAACTTTTGAAAGGAAATTCTCGAGAAAGAACATCAGCCCAAACTGACTTCCTAAGCTGACTAATCAGGAGATCAACAAACCCAAAAGAATGACTGTTTCTGTGACCATTCCTTGCTATTGCATCTTGACATGGCTGAGCAAATAGCCATTCTCAGACCATGTTAGTAGGCTCCATTGAGAAATATTAAATACCCTGAGGTACATTTCTAAACCAAATTCAATAAAAACATTATTTATCAAAGCATTCCAAAGGATATGTGCACTAACATATATGTATCAGGGCTCACTAGATTCAATATCTCATATATATATATATATATATATATATATATATAGTAATATACAGGATTTACTAAGTAGGCTTACAGTGGCCACCTGCAGAATCAGGTAGAAGAATACAAAATGGCTGCTTGTGTGCTGCAGAGCTGGAGGATCCAGCCAAATGTCAAAGGCCTAGAGCTTCCTACAAAGTCCAGAGCTTACTACAGTTGCAATGCTGTACCAGAAAGCTAAAGGGTCTGCATTGGAAGACTGAAGAATGTGGCTGGAAGCCTGAACAAACTGGCAACCTATGTCCAGAGGTAATGGCAAAGACCAGAGATCCTCCAAAGAAGCAAGGAGAAGACGTCCTTCTTCTATCCTTTTTTTATTCTATAAAGGCTATAAGCTTACTGGTTGGTGCCATCCACATCCGGGTGGGTCTTCCTTTCTCAATTTGTGGTCTATATGTCAATCATGCACAGACACACCCAGCACTGTGCTCCACTATTCTGCTACAGGTTTCTTAATTCATTCAAGTTGACATAACATAGACTGCTGACAGCCAAAATAGCCCTTCTAAAATCTAACCTCTTCTGTAAGGATATACTCTGACCTGTAAAAGTGTTTCCTGCAGCCCGCTTTCCTGCTGGGCCACTGTGAAGAATTGGGGCTACCAGCAGGGCTTCTGGAACCAGCATACTTAGGTCTTAGCCCAACTCTGTTGCTCATCCTCCAAGAGAGCTTGGGCCAGGTAGTCTCACTGCACCCGTGTTTTTCACAATTTTACAGTGGGAACAATAACAGTATACTCTTCACAGTGTTACTCTGAAGAATAACTTAGTTATTTCATGTTACTCTATGCCACCCAAACAGACCTATCTCTTGTGCTTAAAAGAGAAGAGACCTGTGCTTAGTGAGGCTATGTCATTTCCTCAGTCACAAAGGGAATAAACATCAGAGGTCATTACTGTGTACATTGGCTTTACATCACGTGTCCTCATTTCCTCTGTAATCTTCAGGATCAACTTCGGTTACCAAGGGGCAGGAAATCTGTGACCCTGGTTTGCATAGTGACCTTGAGCTTCATTTTCTGTTCTATATTTTGGTTGGCTGACCAAATAAGGACTAAAGGAAGGAAGCAGGAGGGCATGAGCTTTACAATTTTAAATTATGTGATCTTTTACTTTCTAGCCAATGTCAAATTTTGCATAAATTCTTTGGTTCTATCCAGATGTCATTACTATGCACAAACCACATGCAAATCAGCTGCCCACTAAAGGGCAAAGAGGAAGCAAGTGCTGTGTCTAATCATAAAAACCTGTAAGCATGTCCCGCTTCACTTTCAGTGTCCACACAATTTTACCCCTTTCTCCCTTTTACTCTTTTTCAATCCCATTTTTCGTCTATGGTGTTCTGTCATTTGTCTTAAAACTTTGCACTTGATTGAGGTCTATCTGGGAAGGTCCTTCTGTACAGTTAGTACCTCCAGATGAAGCTTCTGTGTGGATACTTTATAAGTGACATGTGGCCTCATGTACTCTATAACAGCTAAATGCACACAGATGATGCTGGAAGGAGAGGACCAGCTCACTCAGAGATGTGCCTTCTCACCACATTCTCTTTCTCACTCTCTCCTAAGATTGGGCCTCCTATGATCACATCAATGACACCAATAGCATTGAAATACAACTAGAAAACTGAAAACCCATGTACTCAAGGAATGAAGAAAATTGAGAGAATCCAGGAAACACTAAGATTCATCCCCTTTAGCAAGCTCTTGGCTATATTTATCTTTACCACATTATTCACCTTTCTCTCTTTCTCTCTCTCTCTCTCTCTCTCTCTCTCTTTCTGTCTCTCTCTCTTTTTCCTTCCTAAGCTCCCAGCAGTTGCATTAGCAGGGAGGAAGGGAGGAAGCCCAAAGAAATTCTCTACAAAACAAAGCAGGTGCAGCTCCTGTCCCAAGGTGAGTTTAGGGGAGTTCATAACTCTAGAGTTTAAAAAAATACACACACATATATATTAATATATGCATCTATACATCTATGTATCTCTTAGGAAAACAAATGCTCAGCTTTGATCTTTGGTCTCAGCCTTACACATGGCCCCAAATTGCTAAAGCCCCTCCTGTTAAGCATCACTTCCTCTCAGTCTCCCTCCCTTACGGTTGCCATTTTTAGCTCCACACCCCAAAGGCCAAATTCTTGGTGCCCATGCAGTTTGTTTGCAGGGTTAAAATCAGCAAAATCAGGAAGCGACAGAGAATGATCTTGCAGGAGAAAGTTCTTGGGAGAAATGGAGTTGAATGGGAGAACGTTCCTGAAAGCTTAATTTCTCAACTGCTTCTTTTGTTTATTTACTTAACAGAGAATCAAGTTAAAAGTGGTTTCCCTTTTTGTACAATAAATTTTCTATTTGGGGATTTCTTTTAATATATTCCATTGAAGTAAGTTTCTTATATTCTGGCACTTACTGAGATTACTATTTCCAGAAGTTTTATTTATGAGACTCTCCCTTGTTTGGCAGTTCTTTCTTCATGAGAAATTCCATTTCCTCACAAAGCAAGGAACTAGCAAACAAATAGTTTACTCTTATTTAAAGGTAACTTCTCATAGCAATGAAAGATTAGTATTATGGAAAGACTAGTGGCTAAAATATCATCTCTGAGCCAGGCATGGAGGTGCTCACTTGCAATCCCAGCACTCTGGGAGGCTGAGGCAGGAGGATCTTAAATTCCAACCCAACCTGGGCAACTGAGTGGCTTAGTTGCCCCGATAACTAAGATCCTACTCAAAATAAAAAAATTTAAAAGGACTGGGGACATAGCTATAGTGCAGAGGCCCTGGGTTCAATCCCAAGTGCTACAAAAGGAGAGAGGAAAGAGAAGAAAGGAAAGAAAAGACAGAAAGGACCTCGGTTTCAAGATTTCTATTTTTCCTTGTAAACCCACACAAAATAGGAAATAAGTCAAAATGACAAAGCCCTTCTTTTTCCACTTTAGTTCAGAGGCTGAAATACATAAATTCATGGAGGAAATACACCACAGGTTGAATTCTCTAAGTCTCTCCTTTCCCCTCACCTCCCAGTGAGAGTTCCTCATTACATATGGTCTGCAGACTTGAGACTTAACAAAAATAATAACCACAGGGTATAATTTATGTGTAGTTGATAATGTTGAAGGTGATTTAGATATAGTAATTCATGAAATACAGTTCTGGAGACAGGACATTATAATCCCATTTTATAGATGAAAACAAACTATAACAATAGCAATCCTTACATCAAATGTCCCTAATCATGAGATAAAGAACCCAATTTTGCTATGCAAGCACAAAGAACAACTCAAATGTCGTTAGTTGCTTTGTAATTTTATTCCTGTTTCCCAAGGTTTGCTGCTCAAACGACAGCCAACCGCCAAATAAAAACCATCTCCAAATCTGCGCTCACTGCGGCTGCTTTCTAGGTTCACGGGGCTCCAAAACTTGGAGCCGTCTGGTGCAGCTGCTTCTGGTTCACCTCTCTGCCAGGCAGCCACTCCAACCATTCTTCCCCTTCCGCCTGTTTTGCCTGCCCTGGCCTGCCCTGCCCTGCCCCACCTTGCACTGTTCTGCCCTACCCTGTCCTGTCTTGTTTTTTGATAGTACTAAGGACTGAACCCAGGGACATTCCAGCACTGAGCTCAAATTCCAGCCCATTTTACTTTTATGTCTTCATTTTGACACAGCGTCTTGCTAAGCTGTCCAAGACAGCCTTGCATTTGCCATTCTCCTGCCTCAGCCTCCCAAGTTCCTGGGATTACAGGCATGAGCTGCCACACCTAGCTTTGATTCCTTTTTAATTTGGCCTGGAAATTCTTCAGTTTGGGCTTCTGTTCCCTCTCACCTTGATTTTCTCTCAGGTCTTCCTCACTGGCTTCCTCAATATTAGTCTCTTTCCTCAACCACTAATGCCAGAGTTCCCTTCTTAAAAACCAGATCTAACCAGGCCTCCTATGCATCACTACCTTTAGAAGCAACGTTACAATAAAGGCAGTAATTTAACTTCTTTGTGGTTAAATTCTACATGTATGCAATGAGATTATGCAATATTTGCCTGATCAAACTCATAGGTTATAAAGACTTAGAAATAATAATAATGTGTGAAAAGTCTCTTTGAAACTGTAAAATTCATTTCAAATAGGTAGCTCTTTCTGATATAGGGGAATGAAACTTCCAACCTACTAGATGTCCAGTATGAGCTCAAGTTCTCTAAAATCGAAGAATGAATTTTAGGTACAATGGAGGTAAAGAGCAGAATATATTTATTGAGAGAAAGAAAGCTTCCGGCTGACAGAGAGATAGAAGGGGTCCCAAGTAGGCTGCCAAAGACTCTGTCTTTTCTAGGGACTTTTGAGGCAGGTCCAAAGTGGGGGAAAATGGGAACTTGCAAGGCAGGCATGAGGTGGGACAGAACTATGGTCAACCAGTAAGTTTAACTCTTCAGGTAAAATTGATTAAATCAGGGACAAATGGGGACTGAAGTCACATAGCAAGCAGGCATGCTTGAAGAGCAGTGACTCTTCCTGTAGGGCTGGGGATAGTGGTTCTTGGCTTCCTCAAGGTGATCTATACCTATTTAGAATATCAATCCCTGATGTTTATACTTAGGGTGTGGTTGCATTTGTTTTGCATTTTGTCTTGAGATCTGGCCCACAGCAGAGGTGTCTGTCTCCTCCAAGGTGGCAAGGTGTCTGGTCTTCAGCACTGGCTCCTTTGAGGGCCCAGCCCTCTCTGACCACCTATAATATTTCTATTTAACTCAGCTGCCTATAACATTTCCAAAGTTAAAGTACAAATTTCTTGGCCTGACATTTAGAGCCTCCAGAATCTGACCAAGAGCTGCATCTGCAAAGGATTGCTGCCCCCACCCTGCCTTGCCCAGACCCCCGCTGTGTATCCAGACCTCCTCTGTGCTGTGCAAGCTCCAGCTGGATGCCCTCGTCTTCCCAGGATGACCGCCCTTGACATGGACTATCCATTCCCTAAGAAAGATGAAAATTAAATCCCACTTTCTCCTGATGGTATCTTCTATCCCTCAGTTGGACTCAATCTCTCCCTTCTCTGGAATTCACATGACTTAGTTACTGTTTTTGACTCTTACTCAGTGTCTGGCACTCTGTCAGTGCAATTACTTATCTATGCATAACCCTCTAGGCATATAACTATACCATCCTCTTTGCCTATGATCATGCATACATCATGCTCACAGTGACCCTTGCAGGCAGACATCATTATTTCCATTTGTACAGGAGGACACTAGATCTTTACAACAGCCAACACCTTAATTACACACAATGCAAAATGTAAGGCTAGGCTTGGTCAGGTCTGGCTCTCCTGGGGGCCTCTGATCTTAACTTACCCTTCATAACTAGGTGACAGCTCTTAATACAGACAGTTCAAAGTAGTCAAAAATGGATTTATTCATCTTTCGCACAAGTTTTTGATACTCAGGAAGCTGTAAGTTATTTTTTATTCATTTTTACCACAAAGTGACTGGTGTATGTCTCACATATAGCAAGGGGTTTAATTAATGTTTACTGAACTAGAATGAACTTATAATAACTTTATTGCTCCTCTGATTATAATTTCTCTTCCCACATCTGCTATGTCATTCACTCATTTTTGCTCTCTTGTATCCTTTTTTCTTTGCTTCCTTTACAGTATTAAACCAGGGGAAAACATAAGAACATTCAGTTTGAGATATAGATAGGAGGAATACATATGGGAAGTATTGTTTTCCACCTTAACTCCTGGTGTTTTAAATGAAAGCATTGTATTACACTCTTAGCTTCTAGGATATATAAAGAATACATGAAAACTTAACAATTTTTTATTAAAGACTGTCTCTGTTAACAAACATCTCATTGCAAAGAATTGTTACTATTTACATTTCACCCACAAGTTGCAAAGAACTTGATACAAAATTTCTTTTAAAGCTTTAATTGCACCAAAATAGTTTTTCTTACTCTTATAGGCAATAAAGAAAAAGAACAGTTTACATTTTCTAACAAAAAAGAATTTTAATTTCATAGCTTTTAGAATAAAAACTCAGAAACTCTATTGCCTTTTAAACAGCTGCAAGAAAAACTTTCTCAGCTGTCCAAAGTGGCAAAAACACAGCCCACACCAGAAGAGATTAAAGTTCAACAAAATGAACAAAGAGCATGAGGGCTTATGGGTTTTCTCCAGAAGGCAGACCCTTAAACACCAGACATATCTCATCTGAACCTTAATAATCTACAGCACTCTGCAGGGGAGAGAACCTCTGGTGTTTCTTCTACAGTCACAGGCAGATTCTGAAGAGAGCAAGCCATCCACCCTAGCCAAGAAGGCACCAGCAAATGTCTCTACACTAGCACTCAGACTAACCTTTGATATCCCACTAAAGGACTACAATAAATTTCCTTCTCGAAACATTGAACTCTTGTCCTAGCATGTTACTTACAAAGAAACTGTTCTGCACAAGAAGATATTTCCCAGTTTCACAGCAGACCTATAGAAATAGGGGATATGGGAGGCCCGCGGGAATGTCATTTCAGTTCTCTACACTAGTCTGAATAATTATTAAAGGAACGAAAAATTCTTTTTTGTCAACAGATGTTTGTTAACAGGGTCAATCTTTAATCAAAAATTGTTAAGTTTCAATATTCTTTATATATATTCTAAGAGTTAAGACTGTAATACAATGTTTTCATTTAAAACACCAGGAGTAAAGTTGGAAAGCAGTACTTTCCATATGTGTTCTTTCTTCTATCTAAATCCCAAATTGAATGTTCTTACATTTCACCATGTTTAGTACTGTAGAGGAAGAAAAGAAAAAAGAAGGGAACAAGAGAGTAACATTCTAATATGTTAAAATTCAAAAGGATCATAAGTGCTCCCATAGTTTTCTATAAGAGCAAATGAAGCCAGGGATATTAAATGGCTTGCATAAAGTCACAGTCATTTAGTATCAAAGTATCCAAAATTAAAGTTAGATAGATTTTTTATGGTTAGTTGAGTGCTTTTCTCAATATTTCATACCACTAGTTCTGTCAGAGGACCCAACTAACAATTGCTATTCCCTCTAGAGTTGATAAGTTTAATCAGTTTTGGTGCCACCAGTCATGAAGTCTTAGGGACATTTCAATTTAACAACCATACTTGATATTTAGTGCATTTTAAATGCGTTGTTCTCTGTCTGAAGAGCTGGATGTTTCATCTCATCTAATCCTCACAACAACTTTTGAGTCAGAAGTCTTCCCATCCCAACAGTGAGACTCACAAACGTTCTTATCCAGTATAGCCAAGTTTGAAAGCATATACATAGCACCTAAACCCAAATGCACAGCCACACGCTAATCTATATCTTACAAAACCAACATAGAATCCAGTTTGTCTTGCTTGTTCTCAACATAGTATCTTTGATTCATTGGCATTTCTGTGTGTCTATAATATAATGATTATTGGTTTTTAGTAACCAGGAACAATCCTAGACATTTTTGATGTCTCCTCAGTCCTTGGCTCTTATGGCCTAGATCTCAAATGTCCCACAGTTCGTGTGTTTGGTGGATAACTGGATCATGGAGATGCTGTATTCATCCGTGAATTAATCCATTGAGGAGTTCATAGCTGAATGTGCTGTTGAGAGGTAGGGCTTAGTCAGAGGTGATGAGTCACTGGGACTATGACATGGATGGAGGTATTCTTGTCCCCAGTTTTCCCTTCCCTTCTCTCTCTGCTTCCTGATCACCATAATATAAGCAGTTTCCTGCTCCAGACCCATATACCATATCATTTTCAACTTGGAACTGGCCACCAGCTACTGAACCCACTGAAACCATGAGACAAATAAAACCCCTCCTCCTTTAAGCTACAGGTGTTGGGTATTTTGTCCCAGCAACAGGAAAGTAACTAATACTTAAAAATTGATACTGGGAATGGGGTCATTGCTACAACTGTATCTGATCATGTAGTTTAGAAGCCTTTGGAACTGGTTTGCAGGAGGAGTGTGGAAAAAATTAGAGAAACCCTAGAAATCTGTACACAGATCTCGAGGGATAATATCAGTTGGAGCTCAGAAGACCAGAATGTTGATAGGCATGCAGAGAGTAAAAGAAGGGTCAGGTGTTTTCAGTAGAGAACAAGGACTCCATTGGCCATTAGAGTAGAGGTCATGCTGTCAAAGAAATCTTGTCTACATTTTCCCCATGTCCTGAGATTTTGCAGGAGGCTGTTTAACAGTGGTAGATCTAATTAATCTAGTGGAGGAAATTTCAAGACAGACCAACATTCAGGCTGTGGCATGGTTATTACTGGCTGCTTTTAGTCAGCTCTACAGAGACATTCAGGAACAAGGAGAACTTGGTTACTGAAAATACTAGCATTAACACGTTTATGATGGGGCAGCAATTCATGTATTTCACTGCCAGGCAGATATAATTTGAATTCAGTTCACTGAATTGAACCAGTGGTACTTGCAAGACTATCTGAGAAAGTGGATAGCACTGTGGCCATGAAAAAAACCAAACATGTTATGATATTTTGCACATTCTGCATAAAATTAGCCATCTTTATGCATAAAGTGTTTTCAAGTAAGTTCATGAATATAAATAAACTTCCTTTAATCTAATGAAATAGATGTATTGATTACTGTTAAAATTTTTTCATTGGTATGGTAGTATCAACACTGTATTTGGGTAGTAATTATTCAAATTCAAGCAACTAACAAGATTTGGTCCACTTATAGACTTTTTATTAATTTCTTAGTAAAAAGTCTGATTAAAGTGATTAGATCCTTTTGTACCACCAGTGGTACAAGCTGCCTGATGGGACAGTCACATGGTACACCAGTGATTCAAGTTATTGGGAATATGTTAAAAAGAAGACAAGTGCTTTGCTTCAGGACAAGAGGAAAGATGGTTTGGCATGCATCTCAGGAATTGTGTAGAGCCCACCCTTCACAGGTTCAAGCATGTAAAACCAAAGCTTGTAAACACCCTTTGAAGTGCTTTGCTCTGAGAAAGGAGCCTGATGGTCACTGAACTGAACAGTTCTTTATGGCTACAGTGGGAAGCATTTTCGCAAGATCAGTCATCCAGGTACTCTGAGGCCACTGCAAAATGGTCCAAGGGGGCCAGGTTCATGCCAGCAGCAGATCTTGGTGTCATCCATGTGTTGCTGCATTTTTAGGCATGCAGAATGCAAGATTTCTGGGATCATGGAGACTTCCACCCAGACTTCAGAAGATCTGAAAGGCCAGGCAGTGTGACCCTGTGAGGGGAGTGCATGAAGCTGTGAGTGTGAAACTGAAAGTACAGTGGAAACCCCCAGGAAACTGGAAATGCCAGGATCATGGATTGTCTGCTGAGGAAAATCACAGGCAGTGAGCAAAACCAGCCCAAGAGAGAGAACATGTAGGCTGCATCCAACAAGGACAGGGTCCCCAAGACCTTTGAAATTCATACCTTTCCATAACCCACCCTGCATGATAGACTTGCACCTACAGGATTTAATATTTGCCTTGCTAGGTTTAGTTTTACTTTGATCTAATTTCTGCCTTGGAATAAGAATGTTTACTCTGTGCCATAATGTATTGGAAGTATTTAAGTTTTTTTCTACAAGGGCTCACAGTTGAGAATTTGCTTTGAGCCACAGAGGAGTCTCTGGACTTGGACTTTTCAGCAGCCCTGGAACCTTTAAGCCTTTGGTCACAGAGATGAACTAAATGCAGTTTACTCAATGAGATACGCATCAGTATTTGGGAGGCCAGGAATGTAATATTATGGTTTAGATCTAAAATGCTGCTTAAATGTTTTGTGAGACTGGATTGTGGGGCTCTATATTATCTCTAATAGATTAATTAGAGAGTTCATAGGTGAATGTATAGTTGAGAGGTGGGGTCTGGTAAGAGAAGTGGGTCACAGGGAGCATGTTTTGGAAAGCCGTATTCTTGTCCCTACTTCCTCCCCACCTGCAGCTTTCTTTTTGCTTTTTGGCTACCATGGCCTGAGCAGCTTTCCTCCATTATGTCTGTCATTTCTGCCTTGGAGCCAACCTACCATGGACTGAACTCGCTGACACTGTGAGCCAAAATTAAACCTCTCTATCTATAAGTTGTCATTTTCTGATGTTTTTTCCCAGTGGCAGGAAAACTGAGTAATACAGCATTTCTTTGCATCTGTAGTATAAGTTATTGTTTCTTACTCCCCAAGAACAATATTAGGCAATTTTGATTTCTCCTCAAACAGTCCTGGCATACAGTCAGTAGACAAAACAGTTTGTAAAATGGAGAACAAATTGAAAAATTTTCCAGTCCTAAAGGCTTTCTTAAAAAATGTTTTAGAAGATCAGAGTATGTATTGGATACTGAAAAGTAAAACAGAAGCCCATGTAGAACCAGGCATTGCAGAAACTTTATGTGAAAAAGAAAATTAACCACAGGCTGAGTGTGCACATAGCAGAGAGCACAGAACGCTGGCCAGCTTGCTGCACCACAGTCTCTGAGAGAGCCAGTAGCCAACCCGAAGGACACACATCTGCATCCCATCAGAGAGAAGCTGAGGTAGATCAGGGATGAAGCTAATAGATAGAGGATGCTGAAGAAGTAATGAGATGACCAGATGTCTCAGAAGAAAAAGCATATACAAAAGCCTAGTTTGAAAGAAAGCTATGCATGTGAGAGGCACTGAAGGAAATTCAGTATGGTGAAAGCATTAGCTAGCACTTTGGTGAGAGGTGAGGCTGGATAGATCAAGAAGGACAAAAACAAGCTAGGCTTCTGAGATCTATTATAGAAACTAATCAAGAAAAATAAATAAACAAATAAATAAACTGATTAAGAACTCCAGGAAGAAAAGACAGGATCAGATTTCAAGCAGGGAAGTATCAACAGTACATAAAATTTGCATGTTACCACATCAGGGTCCATGGTAGAAAGCATCATCTCAGTAGAGAGGAAAGTGCAAGGGCCAGAGGACATTGATAGTGACAGGAGCCAGAGAAGAGGCTGACACCAGGACTTTGAGAAGACATTCAAGATCTAATCAGAGGAACTTTAGGAATTATTGAAGAGTCTCTGAAAGTATAGATAAGGATAAGTATGAATAAAGATTAATAGAAATGCATGCTGTATGTATATATCAATATGTCTTAGTGAGTATATTTTCATTATCATTGTTACTAATTTATTATAATAAGCATTCTCTATTATATGAACATTTAATTTGGCAGAATATGAATCACTCACATAACGTATCAGATATTTACATATCTTTTTATAGGATACAGAACTTTTCAGTTCATTTTTAAAATGTAACCCCTGAGAATTCTTGTGAAGGTAGCAGGACTGCAAGCCCTGTCCCCATATTGCAGGCGAGGCTCACAAGAAGTGACCAGAGGCAGACAGCATTGAGTCCAAACTTGGACTTTTGGGATTTAATGTTCCTTTGGGGTTTAATGTTCCTTTGGCTATATGATCATTAGTAAACACTGATGCATTTACTTCATCATGTGTTTTCTTCCTTCTATTGCTACATGTCTAAAATTGTTGCACACCAGAAACTCTAAGGGATTCATGTGAATAAAATCATTGCTACTTGCAGCACATACTCATGCAGGTGTGTAAGCAAACTTAGCACAAAGATTACAAACAGTCAATATTGCTGTAATCATATTTTCTGAGTTCCCAAATGGCATAAAGGAGTCAATAAATTATAGCACATTTAAGCCAGTGACATAGACTATTTGACCCTGGGACTGTCTTGGAAAATTAGGGATATACCACCCCACAATATAATAATAAATAATATTTATGGAGTACTTGTATCATGCAGGGGAATTTTTTACGTGTTTTACTTGCATTGACACATGAACCCTCAGTATAACCCTCTGTTATAGACTATCATCATTGGTACATCACAGGGAGGATGCTGAGGCATCAAGTGCTCAGTAATTCACCCATAGTCTGCCCAGACTTAAACTCAGGCCACAATGAACCAGAAACCTTGTTTTAAATACTGCTACTCTGCTAACTCTTCTACTATTGCCAGAAAAGTCTTGGTCTTCATCCTCCCAGGAGGATATGTGAGCTTCAAATAATATTCCAAGAAGTACCAATATATTAATGACATGTGTTGCAAAGAATGACTCAGAGTAACACTGCTCAGTTTGGGAAATCAACAAAAGCACAAGTTCCATTTCATTGCTATGAAAACAATGAACAATTCAGATATCAATATATAGCTTGAGAAGTAAATATCAGGCAGTTACTCTGTGTCCAGTTCTGTGGTGGACATAAAGGAAGACAAAAAACATCTGTGAACCTTGGACCTCCAGGAAAGTCCAGGAAGGCTTGAAGAACATGAACATTATGAATATTTACATAACACCAGCTAAAGTGCAGTGAATGGATACTCAGACATTCTTCTAAATATATGTAACAACTTTTTAAATTCTCACAATTTTAGAAAGCAGGTGTTACTATTCATTCTGCTTTATAGAAAATCAGAATGATGCACAGGAATATCAATCAATTTGCAAGTATCACATGTCTACTAATCAACAGAACTGATACTTAACCTATGTAGTCCAGTTTCTGAGCCCACACTCTCAATACTCTTTCTCTTTCTCCCAATTTTGTGCTTGTAACTGGGTGAATAAGTTAGGCTAGACCCAAGTCTACAATCCCAGGCACTTCGGATTCAAAGCAGGGAGAAAGGAAGCCCTCTTTCCATCCAAAATCCAAACCAGTTTCACCAACTGACCTTCCAATAGAGGGTCCTAAAGCAGAAACATGTAACAGGGCTCTGTTCCCAGTCTACCATTGTTCCTTACCTCTGATACCCAAGGATCCTACCTGGAAGAAGAGGAGACGGAAGGTCAGGTATAGATTTACCTTCTTATGATTCCTTCCCAGGATACGTCAAACTTGGAAGCAATCCAAACATCATTCAACAGCTGAACAAATAAATCAATTGTGAATCCACATAATGAAATATTGCTCAGAAAATTTTAAAACCTTCTACAAAGTAATAACTACCTCTAAAACTACTACTAAAATAAACAAATCTCCAAGTAGCTGTGCTAAATAAAAACCAGAAGCCAGATCCAAAACAGTGTATACTGTGTGACTCTATGTGTTCAAAATACTAGAAAAGAGAAATTTCACCTCTCTTTACAGGAAAAAGTCAGCTAGGGACTGGCAACAGGTGGGAGAACTGCCTAGGAAAGGGGTAGAAAGCTTTGTGGAGTGTTGGGAAGGTCAGGAATTCCTTTGGGGCTGTAAAAATGTTCTATACAATGGTATCTCAGTTCATGAACTTAATTTATTCCACAATTCAGGAAAAGATGGCCACATTCACATTTGTGCTGGTTCGCTGGGGTCACATTCATCACCTGATGAAGCATATGGCAAAGAGTTCACAAAGAAAAACAAAACTTTGCCATATGCTTCTGTTTGCAAACCAAAGTGCTTACAAATAAAAGTGTTCGTGAACCAAGGAACCACTGTGTATTGGTTTTGGTAATGGTTAAGTGATGCGTAAGTTTGCCAAAGCTTATTGAAACGTACATGTAAGATGCATACATTTTTGTGTGAAATTCCGGGTTGAAATCTAGATCAGAATAAGGACACTAATGGAAATGCCAACAAATTTTGAATAAAATCTATGGATTATTTAATAGTATTGCATCAACTTCCTATTTAATATGATTTTTTTTTGTCACTACCGAGGATCAAACTCACAACATCACGCCTGCCAAGCAGACACCTAAACCACTGAGCCAGTCTCCTGGCCCTAATGTGATTCTTGTATTTTTCTCTGTCTAAAGTAATTTCAAAATAAAGAATTTGTTCAATGCATTGTATTCATTGATGAATTCACGCAGGAGCCAAGGAAGATGTTCTGCATCCTTGGGTCGCTGCAGACTGCAGTCCCTTCCACATCACCCCACAGCCGTGGCCTGACCCCTAAAGTGCAATGGGTGGTCCTAATAAATCACAGCACAGTTTGAAGAGTGCTAATAGTGTGCGTATAAATAAAATATTTTCTCAGTGCAAATGAAACTTATCCAAACAAGAAGTCAAACTCCTTCCTCCTGTTTCACCATGGTCTCATATTTAAATTGTGAAGTATGAGAATGTATCAGCATGGGCTCCATGTACTCTGTTGTCTGAGTCCATGCTCTCAATGTTAGCTCTCTCTTTTCTCTTTACTCCAACTTTGTGCTTACAAATGAGCAAATAATTGGATATGTCATTGCAGATGGGCCAGAAAGTGGGTAATACGTCATTCTGTGAACAGTCCTGCCATATACCTTTAAAATACACTTTTTCTACAAAATAATGAAACAAAAACACCAGGCAATGATGGGTAGTGACCCCTGAAAGATGGGAACAGTTGTCCTAGCTTACTTACTGGGGAAAGTTGCCAGGTAACAGTACAAGAAGAAGGTAGCTAGGTGGCCCTGTGGCCCTGACTGACCTTCAGCCAGAAGTGCCAGGAGGAAGCAGTGGCTGAAGATAGATCAAAGGGTACAGGCAGAAAGGAGTGGTGTGGAGAAAGAGCTGTGTAGACCCACAACAAGAACTCTGTTTTTACTTCAAGGCCAAAATTCTGTGTTATGTGTTAGAAACGGCCTTTGGATTTTTTTCAGCTTTTACGCCTAGAATATTCATTGTGTATTTGGCTTAATCATTGACAGATAAGTTAGGTAGGAACTAATAGGCAGTCAGAGAGCGTTTGGAGCTGGGCGTGGTGGTGCACGCCTTTAATCCCAGCACTCAGGAGCCTGAGGTAGGAGGAGCATTGTGAGTTTGAGGCCAGCTTGGACTACAACGTGAGCACAGGGCCAGCCTGAGCTACATAGTGCGACCCTGCCTCAAAAAAAACCAGGGCCAGAAGTTTGGCTCAGCAGCTTAAGCGCCTGCCCTGGCAGGTGCGAGGTTGTGAGTTCAATCCCCGGTGCCGCAAAAAAAAAAAAAAAAGAAAGAAAGAAAGAGAGCGTTTGGGCCATCACAGGAGAGTCACTGTAGAAGAAGAGACATCAATATGGTTATTGGAGGCAAATTTGAAGAGCGCCAGGACTCATAATGGAGATGTGATAGGCAGGCCTGCAGGCCTCCCTAGGGATAATCTCCCTCGAGATTATATGACAATTGTTACTCTTTGGGCTGGTGAGCTCTGATCATGAGACACATAGGATGGGCAGCTAGAGCATCTGGACTTTAACTCCCATCTCTTTGCAGGAATGCCTTTATTATTTCTATGTTAAAATTTATAGATAAACTAAAGTTAAGTATGCTTGCCAGAGACCCTTGCTACATGCCTCAATTCCCTATTGGATCAATATAAGAACAACTTCACTTGTAGTCTTACTGCTTGATTGTAGTTTGACCCATAGTTATCCAAGTTGTGATTTTGCTATATAAAATTTCCTTGGACGAAGAGCCTGAGAGACAGATGAGATTCTGAAGGCAGCAACTCATTTTCAGGATCGCTCCTGTCTCTCGGGTACTTTCTCTCAATAAATCTTACTACCCTTAACCTCTTTTGTCCTCAAATCCATTCTTTGATATCAGGAAACAGAAACTCAGCATATCCAACATCTCACAGGTTGGGAGTTATTTTCCCCATAACAGATTGGAGGTCCCACCAAGATCTTTGGAAGGAGGTAAGAGTTTGCTTTTGTTTTATAGCCCCTTGTTAGGGTATTTTGACTGAACTGTGATTTATTTAGGTAATTTAGAATTATCATTCTTTGTCAGTTGCTTATACCTTGACTTATTTTCTTAAAATGATAACAGGCTTGAGTTCAGGGCATGGAAAGATTGTGACACATTTTGTCCTTGGGTTTCTTTGATGGAACATCTTTTATTCTGCAAACAGGGCCTTGTATTCATTTGTGAACCTCTTTGGCAGTTGCAGGATGGCTTGGTCTCCTGTTCTAGACAGTGCTTTGGGATGACATTCAAACTTCTAACTGGCTTGCAGCTCAACATTCTCAGGTGTGGCTGAGAATTCAGTTGGAAACAATGGGACAGATCTTGGCAGCCCACCTTTTATAGAAATGGTGGCTGCATTTATTAGGAGATAGTAATGCGCTTTTCTTTGCAATCCTGAGAATCTTTTCACTTTCCATTTGGAGGCTTCTGAATCCTTAGAAAATGAGTGGCATGTATATAAGGGCACCAAAGATAAGAGGCACTTGTTCTCTTTTCCAAGAAGTAGGAAGAGATGTCAAGAGGTACTCTTCAGTGACTTCAGTAGCCATTACTTTAAAATAGAAATAACATACCCTGCCCCTGGGTGAGATGAGACTCAGAAATCATGCTCAGCCAGGAAGACACAATATAAGGATGGGACTGTCCAGTGTCTTAAGCAAGGGTCTCTCATGTGACTGGCAAGAGAATCCCTCATTGTGAAACACTGGAGAGAACTGACCTCCAGGTGACACCAGAAAAAACCATATCCAAAATATGCACATTTATGGGCCCTAAACACTATAGCCCAAAGTAATTCCTCAAATTTGCCCTTCTGATGTGCCCCCCTAACCCTGTGTTTGTGTGTGTGTGTGTTAGAAAATGGTCTTGCAGGTCTCTTGATCATTGGTTTAATTTTCTGTTTGGCAATGCTTCCCATATTAATCAGGACTGTTAAGTGAGAGTGAATTTTTGCTTTTAGAAACATTCTTTGGAGTAGAAACTGTGAGCTTAAGACACAGGAATGGCAATTCAGCAGAAGCAGGTGCACTCACTGGTAAAGGTAGATAATTAATCTGACCAATCTTTCAATCACTCTCCAGGTAGCAGCCACCTGCTCTGGAGCAGAGAACCCCAGGATACATCTTGCAGACATCAAACAACAAGGGGGATTAAAAAAAGGGATGCCTTCTCTCCCTGTTTTTCAGATGGGAAATTCAATGTCAAAATCCCTTAATCCCTTAGTTTATTCTTAAGCACTGGGACTTGTTCAACTTCCAAAATCTAAGAAAATGCCATATAATATTTTTCTGCACTGTGGTATTGTAGATTGAAGACTGGTGGTCAAATTGTAATACCAGCTGAACTGAATCAGCATGGTGCTGAGTGTGGATGGCCCACCCAAGAATTGTTGCCAACATAAAAAGGAGAACTGGAGAGGAAGAGGTGGTCATGCTGGTTCTCCTGGTTCTTGTTGGTTCTTCTATTGCCATTGGTTCTCTTGGAGGAGCTTGTCAAGCTTGTTTCCTGATGTGAACTTGGCTGTTTTCAGTGACAGAGGAGCTTGGGACCTTGTTGTCACTGAAAATGGCTGTCGTTCACTTTGGAGGAGGTCTGATCCTTACTTTAAGCATCACTTCCTGGCTCCAGAGGGTAGGATGGTATGCTGTTCATCTCCAGGAAAAGCTTGTCATGCTGGCCTCCTATTGTGATGAACTCAGTTGTTCTCATCATCGGAGGAGCTCAGGACCTCATTGTCACTGAGGATGACTGTGGTACTTTTTGGGGGTGCCATGGCCCTTATTTTGAGCATCACTCCCTGGCTCCAGAACAGAACCCTCAGCCTGCTGGTACAGATCCTTCTCCCTGCTGGCACAGACTTTCTAGCTTCCGCCACTGACCTTTGAGCCTTACTAGCACATGAAACAGACTTGCATGAGACATTGTTTTGGGCTCTAGGTTTTTACCTGGACTCATACAAGACGTTACCATTGGATCTGGGCCCTCAGCAGGGTTTTTTTGGGGGGTCTTTATGGTGTGGATAGATTTCCTACACTTTTTGTGTTTGACTCTTTGGGTGACTATTATTAAATAAACACTATAAATTATGTGTCCTATATTAAATTGTTTTCCTTGCAAACCCTGACTACAATACCTGGGGATAAAGTAGAATGTGAAAGAAAGTATTGACTATAATACTATTTTGCAGCTGGTGTTACTCTGTATGAAAGAAGAGAAATGGTCAAAGTACCCTGTGTTCAGTGGTTTTCTTTTTTCTTAAGAAACAATCCTGACACGTTCAAAGTGTACATGTAAGCCACTGAAAAACCAGGTGCCTTTCATCCTTGAGCCTCCATCTATACGTCAATGAAAGACAGGGTATGGTCTTGGCACACAAACACAGAACCAGGGACCTGCTCAATGGCCTGCAGGGTATCTGAGTCATGAATTAGACATTGTGGCAAAGGAACGATCTGCCTGTCTGAGGGTTGTGGCTGCTGTGGCTCCTCTGGTGCCAGAGGCCTCCAAGCTGACCTTAAGCAAAGATCTTTCTGTATGTATATACCCCTCACAATGTGGCAGGATTTCTTTCCTCCAGAGGAAGCCTGTGGTTATCACATAACCAACTTCTTAAATTCCAGGCTCTATTTCTAGAAGGACCAGCCATTCAAATAAAGACATGTTCCTCCTTAAACCCTTCCACCTTTCTACCAGGAAAGTAGGAAATTGAGACTGGAAGACATGACAGAAACAGGTGATTCTCTGCACATATACAGCCAGGAAAGATTTGTTAGATATACCCTTTAGTGACCCTGATTTGATCCTCTTTTGTGATGTCAGCTCCTTCATGGAAAATGCGACAAGGCAGGGTATATAGTAGTGACTCTACTTGCAACACTCAAAAATTCCTCACTTGTCTCTGGGACTAGCACCCAACTGGCAGAATTCACAGCCCTGACAAGAGCTTTACCATGCAATAAAGGACAGAAAGTTAACATCTACACTGAATCACACTAGGGAAGGTATCAACTCAATTAGTAAAAGTATCTACCAAGACCAATATGTATTGGATTCCCTTACTTTTTGGCATATGGGTGGAAATCATGAATGCCCAGTGTAGGAAAGCAATAGAATCTATAAAATGAATTCAAGCTGATATGCTGAAGAAAAAAAATTCCATTGATAGCGGCTGCAGCAGAATAAATCAGTGTGAGGACAGAATCTTAGATATACAAAACAGGCTTACAATTAGTAATCATGAAAACAAATATTTCTTACAAACAGTCAGGAACCATGAGAAATCAATCCAGCAGCTGCTAGATGATACAAAGAAGAATGATTGGAATCAATGAAAAAAGGGAGCAATAGTACAAATGATATAAAGAATCCATTCACAGATGTCATAGCAGAAAACTTCCCTGGCGAGGAAAAAGATTTTGACATTCATTAAGTGAGACATGCGGAACTTCAATTAGCCATGATCAGAAAAATCTACAGCAAGGCATATAATTATCAAAATTCTAAAAATTAAACACAAGAACAGAATATCAAAAGTATTAGAGAAAAGAAACAAATCACCTGTAAAGGAAAGCCCATCAGAATCACAGCTCACTTCTCAACACAAACACAAAAGTCAGTGAGAGTTTGGAATGAAGCATTTTAAGCTCTAAAAGACCTATACATTGAAAGTGACAGTACTAAGAAAAAGGCAATTGAAGAGGATATCAGAAAATGGAAAGATATCCCATGTTCTTGGGTAGAAAGAATCAATAGAGTGAAAATGGTCATATTTCCAAAACTGTTATACAGATTTAAAGCAATTCTGATCAAAATTCCAATAGTATATCTTACAGAATTAAATAAAACAATTGTAAAATTTATTTGGAACCAAAAAGACTTAGAATAGCCATGGCAAATTTGGGCACCAAAGGCAAGGCAGGGGACATCAAAATCCCAGACTTGAAATTATATTACAAAGCTACTGTGATAAAAACAGCATGGTACTGGGGGAAAAAAAACCAGACCCAAGGATCAATAGAATAGGTTAGAAAATACAGAAACAACTCCAGACATACTCAGCCACTTTTTCTTTGACACAGATGCCAAATACATTCACTGGAAGAAAGATAGCCTCTTTTTTTTTTTTTTTTTTTTTTTGCGGCACCGGGGATCAAACTCACAACCTCACACCTGCCAGTGCAGGCGCTTAAGCTGCTGAGCCAAACTCCCAGCCCTGGTTTTTTGAGGCAGGGTCACACTGGGTAGCTCAGGCCGGCCTTGTGCTCGCGTTGTAACCCAAGCCGACCTCGAACTCACAATGCTCCTCCTACCTCAGCCTCCCAAGTGCTGGGATTAAAGGCATGCGCCACCACGCCCAGCAGCCTCTTTAATAAATGGTTATGGAAAAACTGGTTCTGCACATGCCAAAGATTAAATTCAACTGATGTCCTTCACCACACACTAAAGTAAATTGGAAGTGGATCAAAGACCTAAATATTAAAACAGAAACATTAAATCTGCTAAAAAATAAATAAATTTTAAAAATAGGTAAAACTCTTGAAGACATTGGTATAAGCAAAGACTTTATGAATAAAACCCCAATCACACAGGAACTATCACAAAGAATCAATAGCTGGGATCTCATCTTATTAAAAAGCTTTTGCACAGCAAGAGAAACCACCAACAGAGTAAAGACACAGCCCACAATGTGGAAAAAAATGTTTGTCGGCTGTTCCTTAGACAAAGGATTACTATCAAGATCACATAAAGAACTAAAAAAAAAATCAGACTTCCCAAATTTAAAGACCCAATCCAAAAATGTGCATTACAGAAGAAAAAATTAATATATATGTGGTAATTACACTACCAATTTCTCTTAGTTCATTGAAAAGGTTTGTGCTAATACTGCTTGGACAATTAAATGCCAGTATCTTTTACTCTGAGTAACTAATTTTTAACAATACACAATGTATTAACCATTGTTACCCTCCTATTATCTTTTGAAATTTTGTTTTTTATCTTTAAAATAAATAAAATAAAATAAATAAAGCAACAGTCACACAGGGCATCTCTCAGGTATTGGGCCTTCTCTACAATCTTCACTGTATCTAGAGACCACAGTCATCAGGGAAGGTAAAAAAAAAAAAATGACTATTCCTGAGTATAAAAAAACCACCTGAATACTCCTGGGAACCCATAGCAGACAAAATTCTTGTTTAAAAAGAAACTAGTATCTTCAGACAAACAATCTAAAATGTTACCTTTAGCTCTTTTGCTACTTTCCTACCACTTGAAGGAGAGCCCAATTTCTTTCTAGTCTGGGCACAGAAATATGAAGGTCATTACAACAAAAATCTTGCTGGATACGTGAGCTGCTTCCCTTGTCAAGTACATTGTTTCTCTCTTGTTATGTGTGCCCACTTCAAGGAGACAATTGGGATAAGTTACAGACAACACTGACAAGACACAAGAGGGCTCAGCAGTTCATGGTTCAGCCCACCATTACAAAATAACTGAGTGGCCTACATCCCCTCCCTTCACAACTCCAGATATATTTGGATTATTTTTTGAAAATGCCACTGAAACCTCTCAGTGGGCCATAGTAGATTCTCTATTAGCAAAGAACACGGGACTTGTCAAAGAGCTAACAATCACAGGTACCAAGACTGCTCCTTTCAGATACGAGATGATTAGACAGGGCTGACTCCTTCTGCAGGACATTAGTGGAAAGGTCCCCTTATGTTGGGACCAAAGAAATCCATCCTGGTCTCATCAGCCTTACTCTGCTAAATACTTGGGGTGGACACTCCTTGATCTGAAACTTTCTAATATTACTGTATAATACTACGTGGGTATCCATATTTAAGAGACAAAAAGGAATTTTAGCTTGAAAATTGCTAAAGAAAATTAGAAATTCTAGTCTGTCCTATTATTAAATTATTGCTGATAATTTTATATTATTAATCAATTCAACCAAAGCATTAGATATGTACAACATAAAAAACATACTCCAGGAAGAACACACTATGGTTTAAGTTGACACATCCTGGGCTGCGTCCTGAGACTGAGGAAGTCTGCCTCAGAGACCCAGCCATGTACTGGTTCTGAGGGGGCTGGGCATGGATGGGAACAGCAGTTACATCTCCACACCACCACAGGTGAGACACTAATAAGACATATACATAGACAAAATACACAGACCAGAAAAATAACTTTTTCCCTCAAACCTCATTTGTATTCTAACAAAAATGAGTTTTTGTCTTTATTCTTTTTCTGCTTCATCCAGACATTATCTCTGGGTTACTGTATTACTCACACTACAAATACAAGTCACGGATTTTGACTGAAGGCTCTGCATGGCTTTGACTCTACCTGGGTATGAACTATTGTTGTCACCATCTTCATTCTCCAGAAGGGAAAACTGAGGTGTTCATCTAACCCTAAGTTGTGCAACAAGCAAATACAAGACTCAGGTGGTCGCCTACATTGATACACACACACACACACACACACACACACACACACACATCAGGTGCCTTTATCTCTGCTACTTAGGCATGTCTTTCTAGTTATTAAACTGTGAGCACAGCTTGGTCCTCAATTGGGTCACTTTAGTCAGGTCACTTCTCCCTTGATCAACACTTTGGTTTTAGCTGTGCAATTATACAAGTTTCTGATCCTGTTGGGCCTATTTCCAGAATCGTCTCTAATAATTTATTCTATGCTCTCAAAGATAGTTTCATTTTGATGGGGTCAGCTTGATGTGGTGAACCCAGGGCAGGAGACAGACCAGTTTGCCTCCTGGTTCAGGCAGTTACAAATGACAGGGACCAAGCACGTCCACAGTCTCAGGTGACTCTGCTTAAGATGGTCATCCTAATCTCCCTTTGAAGATTGCTGTAAGGTATGAAATGAGGTGATATATCCAAGTGCCTGAGCTCAGCGGCACTCAGGATAGCCATCATTAGTACAGTTATCCTGGCTCCACCAAACTCCTCAGATCTCCCATTGTCTCCGCCCTTTGAGTCTGTGCACAGATAAGAAAAGATGGACTTTCTCATCCCAGGAACAAAAGAATCCAATTCAGACAGCCTCAGCAATGGCACAGTCCCTCCAACATCTGCCAATCTCCTGTTTCCTGGAAGGAAAAGGAAACCATAACAGTATATTTTGGAAAGATAGCATTCTATGTTGGCTTTCAAAGTTCACCCTGTTAATTTGGTGTATATATAGTTTGATCTCAGCACTACAGCAAGATGGTTCAAGGGAGTCTAGCAGAAATTGTGCTTAGGGGCAGAAACCAGCCCACATTCACTGGGAAGTCTTGGCACTGATGTGCCAATGTGCCACTACCACCAATTCACAGGCCAACCTGACACAAGCCCACAGGGATTCTGAGTCACACACAGATGCCTCCACTACTTTATTTCACACCTGGAGAATAGATAACTTTGTGCTGCTTATGACCTTCACAGAGACTTGATTAATTCAATGTTTCCATTTTATGTGTAGTCACTTCCATTTCCTCAATGATATATTGTCACAGTAGTGCTGTATTCCCAATCACCAAGCCCATGTGTGGATTAATATAGAAACGAAAAAAGTCCTTGAGTGTTTCTAAGTATTTAGGGACTGTTCTTTCTCTTCTGTGTCTCCCCTGCCATCCCAACACACAACTTTGCATAGTATACATTTAATGCAACAAATTCAACTTATGGAAAACAATTCCAGTCATACCCTGTCTTTTAAAACATCTAATAGCATAGTAATATTTTATAGGCATATTTTATTTTTAAAAGGCATGAACTAAATTCCTTTGAAAATTTTGCACCATAAATCCCCATGTTAAAAGTTTACAAATATGATACTGAATTGCCACCCTCCAAAAAGTTGGTACATTGAAAAAGAATAAACCAGGAGGGACTAACCAAAGTGCCAAAGGAAAAAAAAATCACTTCATCTTGTTCTGAACATGGGATCTATCATTCATCCACTGTGTATAAAAAGTTTAATGACAAGCAAGTGTTTCTCCAATGGAAAATAAACACTAACTGGTTTCAGCTCATTCATTCTGAATATAGAACTAGAATTTTCTCATTCACCCTTTATAACTGTCAAATGCTTTCATCAGATTAAAATCAGCCAATATAACATCTTTTGCACTTTCATTTTATTAGAATTGTGAGAAGAATAACAGATGAGAAACATAGCATTTAATAACTTCTGAGGTTATTCGTAATAAATGAATGTGTACAACCTAATAGGTTTCAAAGATTTTATTTAGTGGACTGAAAAGCTGCTGATTATTTACAGTGACATTTCATACTTTAAGAACTGAATTCAAATACAGCTTACACCACTGACTAAAGGTATTCTAGCATTAATTTTAAATATGCCACCTACAGTGATACACTGCACAGAGCTGTCTATAACACTGATTCTACTTTAAAACAAAACAAAACTATAAAATCTCCATACGTGTGTGTATACATAGTGATTTTTTAAACTTTGAATCACTTTTTAGTATAACTTACATGAAATAAGATCCACACATTTTAAGTATCTATTCAGATAAATTTTGCGAGATGGACATATTTTCATCCTGCTGAATGTGCCCTTGTGTCCTTAAAGTTACTTTCAACCTCCACCCCGCCGTTATGAGCAACCACACTAATCTGCTTTTTGTCCTGATAGGTTATGTCTGCCTCTCCTAGAAATGTACATGGCATATGTTCTGTTGGATCTGGCTTCTTTCACTCAGCAGTGTTGTTAAGATTAACTCACATTGCCATGTGTATCAGTCATTTGTAGCTTCTGTTGCTGAGCACCATTTTATTGATAGATGTGTCACATTTCATTCACACAATTACCTGAGGATTGACATTTGAATTGTTTCCACTTTAGAAATTATGAATAAATTGTCCATGCACATTCAGTTACAAATATTTTTGTGAATGTATGTTTTTATTTATCTTGAATTAATGCTCAAGAAGTAGAATTGCAGGGTCTCATGTTAACCAGATGTAATTTAACTTTACTAAAGATTACCAATTACTGTTCAAATGGTTATCCTCTGCAGCAGCAAACAGAAACACCAAAATATCACCCAGGATTTGAAGGCATATTTACTTAATGTTAACAGGCACTGATAAGGATTCATTTCCAAAATATCAGGCCCTAAAGGCTTGAGGCGGGAGTGGGAGGGAGATTTTCATGGGGTTACAAAGGGAAGTATAGGGGCAGAATGCTTTGTCAGTTGGGAATTGTTTCTTAAAACATGCATCATAGTAACCAGCCATGCATCATAGTAAAAGGCCATTTCTAAGAAACAGAAGTAGCAGGAACTGTAACTGGAATGGAAGCAAACTGGAGGTTACCTGGGCAACTAACAGAAACTGAAGTATACTGGTTAGGAAGGGCATTTTCTGCTGTATTTTCCCCCTCTTTTAGTTTTCCTGCAAATCTTTGCTGGCCACATTATATGTGATCTTCTGAGACAAACCAGGTAAGTCAATGAATTATACAAGAACCAATTAGCAGCAGTAACACTGGGGCTGTCAGTAGTCCTAAGATGGGCCCTGGCCAAGGTCTCCAAGCCTGAAAGTTTTCCCATCAGGAGTCTGTGGTTTGTTTCCTTTATTATAGGGTCTCTCTTTAAATTGCTTTCAGGAAGAGACGTGACTTAGGCCCTTAGGGAGGTAATCTGACCCTGGAGATGTCCAATGCACTTTGGATGCTCATCAAATCTTGGTCATTTGTAGAATAAGGGGAAGTTCCTTACTGGTTGTTTTCTATTCTCTCAGGGCAACCAGCCATGGAACAAAGGCAAAAACCATAGCTAGCAAGAGAGTGGGGAGCAAAACTCAAGTTGGGCAATACAATATCTAGCAAATACACAAACTGAAATGGAAGCAAGGACTGGGGTAAGCGGCCTAAAAAAGTCACAAAAATCAAGGGGAGTCATGCATTGAGGTCCTGTGTATGGCGTCCTCAAGCTTCAGCCATGCATAAACAGGTCAGTGTCCAGAGTGACCAGAGCAAGGCTTTGAGTGTGTCTTCTCTTCAGAGTGAGCCCAGAGGAGCTGTCAGGTCCAGGTAAACTCGCCAGCAATCATCTGCATGGCTCTTTTAACTCTGGAATAGTGGATCTAGAGGTAGTTAATATGCACCTGTGTGTGCAGGGGTGTCTACAGGTATAGCTGGTCTTTTAGCTAAATTTTTATGGAGCTGGTTACAAGTTGCTCCTCTAAGGTTATGTTTTATTCTCTTAACTTTTTCAGAGCTTTGTGGCCTCTATGTTGTATGGCTACAAATGTAGAACCATTATCATTGCCAGTGATCAAGAGTAGACCACATTTAGGGATGATTTTTGGCTGGAGTGTTGTAATCCTAGGTGGAGTAACCCTTGGGAAAGGCATCCCATTCATCAGGACTTACACTCCATGGAGGAATCGCTCCCTTTTGATCAGTTTTTTTTCTCTCTCTCTCAGTTAAAATGTGGCAACATTTCTGTGCTGAACATAGTCACAAGGAATTGACAGTGGTCTCAGGTAGGTATTAGATGATGCCATCTGACCGGGATAAGTGTCTAAGGGTAGCTGTGAAGCAGAAGGTTCTTGGAGGAGGGCCTCCGTGGCTGAACACAGGCAATGACTGGACCCTCCAGAGTTGGGGGTGGAGAGGCTGGATGGCGTGAACTGGTGGCTGGAAGCAGATGAGTCAGTAGAAGGGGAGAGGAGGACCAGGCTGGTGAAGCAGAAAGTGCTGGCTGCAACAGTGGTAGCTGATGAGGTGTGATTCATCTGTCAAGGTGGAATTCTCAGGAAGAATGGAATTTTTTATTGTTGTTCTTCAGATGCAGAGAGCAGCAGTTTGGTTTCATTTTAACTCCATAATCACCTGTAAAGCTCTTTTTAAAAAAAAATTCTTAGGGACGGGAGTTTGGCTCAGTGGCTTAAGTGCCTGTCTGGCAAGCGCGAGGCTGTGAGTTCAATCCCCGGTGCTGCAAAGAAAAATCTTAGGCCTGCAGTCAGGGACCACAAGTTTGGAATAATTAGTTCCCATTTCTGTTCTTTTTTTTTTTTTTTTTTTTTTTTTTTGCGGCACCGGGGATTGAACTCACAACCTCGCGCCTGCCAGAGCAGGCGCTTAAGGCACCGAGCCAAACTCCCAGCCCTTAGTTCCCATTTCTGACTCCCTACATGTGTGTTGTGTACCCTCAAAGGGCATCACATCAAAGAGTAGGAGGCCCTCAACAGAGAGTCCCATCAGATACCCGCCTGGTTGCTTTCCTCTTGGCAACACTGGGACTGTCCAGACTACGGGGAATTTTCAGTAGATTTTGTTTTGTCCTTTCTAGACCCATCCAAAGAATTACAGGTTGGGACCCAATCAAGCTCCACAATTTGGAGAGAAACTCCTTCTCCTCACCCTGGAGCACAGATAGAATGATTCACTGACTTCACCACTGATTTATAAACACTCACACAATCATTCAACAGGCATTCAGAGGTTAAAACGTTCCCTCTCCCAAACCATCAGTGATCAAGCTCCCCTTCTGCTCAAACTGAGCAGGCACAGACTGAAACTGGTGCCCCAATAGGTCTTGCCAAAATCAGGCAGGAAGGTAGACTGCATCCTCCTACCTTTTGTGTCCAATGTGAGCCGCTCAAATGGTGAGCTAGGAATCTTCCTCCAGACCTCAGAGTGAACTCAAGAAATCTGAAGGGTATGCCTTGCTGTCAGAACCTGGAGAGGTCCCTGCTCCATCTGCAAGGTCCATGGGCAGTGAGCAAAGAGGTCTTGATTGGTCTTCCCAGCCCATGCATCAGATACAGTGCAAACAACACCACCAAAATGTCACTCAGAATTTGGAGGCAGATTTATTTAATGTTGATGGGCAGTGATAGGGATTTATTCCCAAAATATTAGGTCCTGAGGGCTCAGAGAGGGAGGCTTTTATGGGGTTACAAAGGGAAAGTACAGAGACAGAATGGCTTGTCAACTGGCAATTGGTTCTTACAATGTGCATCACAGTGACCAGCCATCATAGTGACCAGCCGAGCACTATAGTGACCAGCCATGCATCATAGTGACCAGCCATGCACCATAGTGACCAGTCATTTCTAAGAAACAGAAGTAACAGGAACTGTAATAGGAACTGAAGTAAACTGGAGGTTGCCTGGGCAGCTAACAGAAACTGAAGCATACTGGTAGGAGGGCATTTTCTGCTATAATTTTACACTTTACAGGAAATATAAGAGTTCCACCTGAGTCTCATCTTCACTTGTGATGCTGTGAGACTAATTTTGACTGCTCTGGAGAGCAAACTGCTCTAATGGAAGTTTTAATCTGGGTTTCCTTGATGTCATCTTGTATAGGCATATTGGCCATTTGTGATCTAGTTTTGTGAAATAGTTGTTTAAATCTTACGCCTGTTTTTTCAATTACTCATTTGAGTTTTTGTTATTGTGCTACAAGTGTTGCTTATAAACCCCAGGTACAAATCCTGTGCCAGTTATGTTCACAATGGATGCCATTTTCCAGTTTGAGATTTGCCTTTTATTTTCTTATGCTTTATATGTGAAGAAGTACAATTTATTAGCATTTCCTTGTATACTTAATTCTTTGTCCTATCTAATGAATTTTTGCCTATTTGAAGGTCATAAAGATTTTATTCTTCTAAAAATTTTATAGATTTTACTGTTATATTTACATTTTTACTTTATATTACATGCCTATAATCCACTGACAGTTTCTGAACATAGTGTGAGAGAAGGGTGGAGACTGAATTTTTTCCTTACAAAGATATCTAATTTTCCCACACAAGCTCTTGACAATTGCTGAACTTGTGTGTATGTTGCCCTGGATCTCTGTTCCGTTGCCCTGCTCCATTCCTCTGTCATGGACCAGAACCACACAGTATTGGTCACCCTGGAATAACCTTTGCAATAGCATAATATAAGGTCTCTCACTTTTTCTTAGTTTTTGGCAAATCAAGATCCTTAGAATTCCCCAACCTTACATTGTAAATGCTAAGAGGAAATTTTTGTTAGCAAACGTCCTTAGATTTGGATTTAGAATAATGTTGAATCTTTAGCTCAATTTGAAGTGAAGTCCACTAACACCTTAACTATATTAAAAGTACTGAATCATGAATATTACACAATTAATCTTTCCACTTACTTTGATTTTCTTGGTTTCTCTCAGAAGTGTTTTGTAATTTTCAGTGTACAGGACTTTTCCCCTTTCCATATTTTTCAGTACTGAGGACTGTACCCAGGGTCTTTATCCTTTGCTAAATTCCCAGCCCTTATTTATTTATTTATTTATTTAGCATTTGGAAATAGGGTCTCACTTAATAGCAACATTGCCCAAGGCTGACTCAAACTTGTGATCCTTTTACCCTAGACTCCCAGAGTGTTGTAGTTATAGCCATGCACTACCACATCCAGCTTTATCTGATACATATTTTGATAAAAATTATCTATACACATTTCATAGTTTTGGCTATTGTAAATGGAATTTTTTAAATTTCACAAATATTAATTCTAGTATATGGAAACACTCTTCTGTATTAGTCTTCTTATGCTAACTTTGTAACCAATTGCCTTCTGTATTAGTCAGAATGCTCTAGAGAAAAAAGAGCCAATAGGGTATGTGTGTAATTATGAGAGGGAATTTACCAGATTGGCTTACATGGTCAGCAGACTGGAGAGCTGGAGAAAACAGAAGTTTCTCAGTGCGAGAAGCTGGAAATCTCAGAACAAGAGGGACAAAGGATTCTGTCCCAGTCCAAGCCTGAAGGCCTGGAGGGTCCTGGAGTGTTGCTGAAGGATCTGGAGTGAGACTTCCATGGACAATGGCAAAGATGCTCAAGAAGCGTTGAAGAAGAGTCCAGTCTGTACAGGCATAAGAGCTTTTCCCTGCACTCCTCTGGGACTCTGCCTACTGGATAATGCTGTCCAGTTTCAGGGCGGGTTTTCCTTTGTCAATTTGCCCCCTTGTCAGTCAAACACCACAGAAGCCCAGAAGTGTGCTGTCCCAATTGTCTAGGCATCTCTCATTTCCGCCAAGTTGATAACCAAGATAAATCACCACATCTTCCTAGACTCAGTTGTGGCAGATTTTCACATATAATCTTTCAGAATGTTTAGGTTCATGATCATGTTATATGTGAGTAAATTTAGTTTTACCTCTTTTCCAAACTGTATGCATTTTTTCTTTCCTTGTTATGCTTGATAACATCTCTAGTCTGGCATTGAATACACATAGTGACAGCAATCATTCAGGTCTTTTATTCAATTTTGCTCAGGTTTCCCCACTAAATATATGAGCTGTGCATTTCCTTTGTAGATGCCATTTTTTAGGCTGCAGAAGTTTCCTTTATTTCTAATTTGTTAATAATTTTTTAACCATGAGTGGCTGTAGCATTTTGCTATAAAGGTTTTTTTATTTAACCCCTATTCTACATCCTTAACCCCCTTTAGTAGTGCAGTTCTTCAGGTTTTCCAACCAAAAGAACCTCCTACTCTATGGGACTGTGTATATGTATTTTCCCTGCCCTTCTATTTGCACACAGCAACGTATTTGATTACAGCTTACCAGTTACTGTGGTTTCAGTAACCAACAGTCACTCCAGTCCAATAATATTAAGTGAGTCATTCCAGGCATAAACAATTCCTAAGTTTTAAGTTGCATGTACCATGATGAAGAGCATGATAAAATCTCATGCCATCCCTCTCCATCCTGTCCAGGACATAAATTATATCTTGCCAGCATATCCACGATGTATGCACAGTCTGCCCGTCAGTCACTGGGTGGTCATCTTGAGTATCAGACTGACTATCTGGCTATTTCAGGGCTACTGTTCAAGTGACCCTTATGGTACAGAATAATGACCCCCAAGTGTGAGAGCAGTGATGCTGGGAATTTAGAATTGCTCAAGAGAAGCCATAGGTGCTTCCTTTTAAGTGAAATGGTAAAAGTTCTCAACTTAGTAAGGGGAAATTCATATGCTGAGATTGATAAGATCTACATTAAGAATGAAATGTAGTACATAGAGAGTCTCATGTGACATGTCTCTAGTTTCACACATCCTCTGAGGTCTTGGAACATATCTCCTGTGGATAGGGGAGACTACAGTGTGTCCTACTTAAAACTCTTTAAGGACTCACTGATCTTCAGATAAAGACCGTATACTGACAAGTTCTTAGGCTCTGCACACACAGCCTCTCTTTTCCCCTCAGCTCTCTGTGCCCAGCAAGGCTAGTCTCTTGATTTCCTGTATGGTGTCTCACGCTTTGACACTGTTATTCCCTTTGCCTGAAATACTCCTTCCCAATGTCTTGTCCTCACTCTTACTTCAAATCTCTGCTTAATCTGTTCTTCCCTAGGATGACCTAAACTTACTAATTTTCTAAGAGTATTTTTTAACCACAAATGGTTGTAGCATTTTGCCAAATGTTTTTATGCATCTACTAAAATAATCATATGCTTATTTTCTTTATTTTATAGCTTGTTCTGTTAAAATGATAAATTACATTGATAGGTAAATCATCTATTCATGTGTTTATCTATATATGTAGCTTTTTATATAGGTAGCTGGATTTTATTTTCTTATATTTTGGTATTCATGAGGACTACAATCTTTAGTTTATCTCACTCCACCCCCCACCATGGTCACATTTCTACACCAATATTCTCACCTTGGGCAATGGCTGTCTGCACAAACCGCAGATATCAATCACCACTACATCTCACAGTCTTAAAGGCTATAAACAGAACTTTGCCACCATAAAAATCTGAATATTGCTGTTACAGATCTGTGGAGCCCAACTCTTACCTAGTAAATCAAGAGAAATGGGGAAGGATAGGGTTAAAATCTCATAGCTAGACTCAACCATACACTCTCCAGCTGTGAACAATTATCTTTGCCAGTCAGCATTTCTTCCAGGAAATTCCTGCAGCCTTTTAAGACTAACAGGCAACAGAATTTGACTTTCTGATAGGTGAAGTTATAAATCTATCACCAAGACTAAGCAAGGACAAGCTGAGTTTACATGTATGAGCAGATTCTTTAACCATGGACACCACAAGATGCTTAACCTAGCAAAGTCCTATTTGTTCCAAGGCAAGAGTAGGAGGAGATGGGGGAACTGGATCCTAGCGTGGGCATTATTTTATTTTAGCACATTCCACAATAGAGCTGCTAACAGCTACACAGAGAGATATTAGCATTTCTCTCAGGTCATCTAAAAATTTTCTCTCATATGAAATTCTTCTCTTTCCATGTCTCAACAAGACTTTATTGCTTTCCTTCAGTTTTATAAGCTAAGTTACTTTTTACACATTTTTAAATATTATAATGGTTATTTTAATTCCTGGAAGAGTACTCCATAAAGGCAAAGCCAACTTAAGTTGAATTTTGATTTGTCTTATTAATAAATAAAGTCTTACATGAAAGAAAAAGAGTTCTGTTAAGTCATAAAATATTTCCAATGAATATCCTTGAATTTTATTTTAAAGGTTCCATGTTTAATTTAACAAATTAAATAAAGCTTCTCACTTGATGTAAGTTTTTTAAAAAAAAAACTTAGAATTACAACCATGATTCTGTTTTCAAAATTAATTCCTTTTCAAAAGCCAGTAGGTCCATCCTTGTTTTAATTTATCTTTGCTTCAAACACTAAAAAATGGAACTGGTACCATATTCAGCCAAAAATTCTGCTTATTCTCAAATTGGTGATGGAAATCCCTGTTCTGAAAGGGTTTCTTTTGGAGTAATTCTCCTGAGTGGCCAGCGGTCTCTTTTCAGGCCTCCCTATGTGCATATTTGTTCTGCCACATCTCTATCCACTTTATCTCCCATCATGCTTCTAGTAAGTTCTTTCTAAAGCATAAAACCTTCTCAGTACTTCCTTGGTTAGCAACCAACATGTCCCTACAAAATTCACAATAGAATCCAAACACCTTCCCATAGCAGTCCTCCATGATTTAGTTCTGAGATCATTTGTGGCTCCCTACATTTACCTAGCCTGGGGACCCCCTAAGGATAGGAACTTCTTCTACAACAGTCTTACTTCTATGTCCCCAAATCAGCTGTCAATGTTTCTAAATAGATGATGGATGACCTAAGTCCTGCAGGACTCCATTCATTGATGGCCTTTCATTGCAAAGAGTTCACATGATGTTGTGAAGTTGACTGGACTTTGCTGGGTGGGTGTCTTGGTTACTTTTTTCTCATTGCTGACACAGAATACCTGATGCCCAAAATTAGGGAAGGAACAGTTTATTTCTTACAGGTCTTGGAGGTTTCAGTCCACATTCAGGGGGCTGCAAAGCAGGCTGGCATAGTGGGGTCACCATTCATTGCTGCCCCAACAGCAAGCAAACTGGCAAGAGAGAAAGAAATGTCTTCCTCCTGCCCTTACACTGTATGTCAGCTCCACCCCTGGGTGGGTGCAACACTCATGTCACCAATCCCAGAGCTAGACAACAAGCCAATCACAAATGCCAGACTCAGCTCCAATTACATGTGGCTTAAGTGGGGGCCACTCAATCACACTATAATATTCCACCCCTGGCACCCCAAAGACTCATGTACATCCCTTATACAAAAGATATTTAGTCCATCTCCAAGAGTTGCCAAAGTCTTAACAGTTTCAGCATTGTTGAAAAGTCCAAGTCCCAAATCTCCAAGATCTATGGCAAACTCTTAACTGTGACCCCCTATACAAATGAAAGCAAGTTAAACACTTCCAAATGCAAAGGAACAAGATAAACATTCCATTCCAAAAGTTACAAGCAGGTGAATGCAAAGCATTGGAACCAAAGCAAGTCCAAAATTCAGCAGGGCAAACATTAAGTCCTGGAGTTCTACACTCAGCATCTGAAGCAATCTGGTTGCAAGCTCCAAAAAGTTTGAGTGACTCTACCCCTGCAGCACTTCCAAGGGCTCCTTTTTTCATAGCTTCTCTCTTAAGTTCATTCTGTTTAGTTCTCAAAGCTTTTCTTGGATGATCCACATTCCTGGCTTTTTCAAACTTCTGGGTTTTCCACTGCACCCTTGGTTTCACCCTTACATCTTTACATATTGCCCTCTGAAGTTGGGGTGGAAGCTGCACATTTTCCTTGCACTTAAAACCAGTGTCACATGGATGCCACCAAGGTTCACTGCCAGCTGAAGAAGTAGCCAGGCTTTCCTCTCTCTTGGCTGTAGAGGTCGAGTGCCTGGATCACTGAGTGCCCTGAAATTGATTGTGAGGGAAAGCTCCTCTATGCTGCCACCAATCTGGAATCTGGTGTGGGCACCATTTTGGAACCCCCTGTGGCCTCGTTGCCACTCTGGAACATGGTGCTCTGAAGCTTTCTCCTCCAAGCAAACTCTTTCATTTTTGACAATCTGACGCTGCAAAGGGTGGAGGCCCACTGCTTCCTGGAATGTCCCTAGGCCATCATTTTTATTTTTTTGTTCCTTCTCAGCAATCAAGGTCTCAGCTCTATCTTTACAGTCCACAGCTTTCTCGTGTTTTAAATCATCCTGCTGGGCTCTTTGCTCATGATTTGCAATGTAAATCTGGCTAAAAAACCCCCAACAATAGCCAAGTCACCTCCTCAACATTTGACTGCTTTGAAACTTCCTTTGCCAGATTAATCAGTCCATCGCCCTTAATCTCAGTCTCAGGCACAGTCTCTGGACATGAGCAAAATGCAGACAAACTTTTTGCCAAGCCATAACACACATCATGTGGAGTCCAACAACCAATGCAGTCCTTCTTCCCAGCAGAAACCTCCCAAGCCTGGTCTTTATAGACTTTCTATCAGCCTTCTGGTCTCCTGAGCTCTGACCAGAATCTCCCATGCAAAACAGCCTAAGCTGTTCCAGCTCCATGCATTCAGGTCATATCTGCAAACCTTTCCAAACTTTTCCCACAAACCATTTCCAAAGGTTCTTGAACCACGTGGTCAGGTACACTCACAGCAATGACCCCACTCTACTGGTACCAAATTTTGTCTTGGTTACTTTTTTTCTCATTGTTGAGACAGAATACCTGATGCCCAAAATTGGGGAAGGAAAGGTTTATTTCTTACAGTTCTTGTAGGTTTCAGTTCATAGTCAGAGGGCTGCAAGGCAAGGTGGCATGGTGGGGCCACCATTCATTGCTGCCCCAACAGCAAGCAAACCAGCAAGAGAGCAAGAAACACCTTCCTCCCACCCTTACACTGTATGTCAGCTCCACCCCTGGGTGGGTACAACACTCATATCACCAATCACAGAGCTAGACAACAAGCCAATCATAAATGCCAGACTCAGCCCGGTCCATGATTACATGAGGCTTAAGTGGGAGCCACTCGATCACACTATAACAGTGGGATTGTGGGAAGTCTGAAGAACCTGCATACTTAATAAGCATCAGTAGCATATACTCTACACAGTAACTCTTCAAAAAATGTTTGTTGTACAAAATTGAATGTCACTCATGTCATCTGCATGTCCTCCTCCTCTGCTTTTGAGAAATTGGATCGCCCTACTAAGGGTATTTGTGCGCAGAATTGCAGCAAGAGATAGTTTTAGAAGGTGAAATTCATAACCAGCTTGATGGTCCACTCACCTGCTCACCAGCTGTTAGAGAAGGGTGCACCTGGTGGTGGGGAGCACTTCACAGAGAGGCTGACATCCACTCTGGCAGCTGCAAAAAAGGGACAGTTTAGAGAACAGAACTTGTGCTTTTTCCAAAACACCAGAGCTTGACTTGCTAGGACAATAAAGACAGAACAAAAGTAAAACAACTACAACCCCTGCCACTATTCCTTTTATGCTGAAACATTAGTGTAGTAGAGCTACATATTCCTTCTGCCCAACAATTCCATTTTCATTTTATCACATTCTAAACTCATTAGAAATAGACACTGGCTTCTCTCTGAGCCGCAGTGCTAATGAGGTAGCACTACTAGTATTAAGGCTTAGTCTGGAGTAATTACCTCTAGCCACATTTTGGCTTCTTCCCTGAAATGTGGGGTGTGAAGAAGCGATCCTGGAAGTACTTTAACTGGCTTTAAAACAGATGCTTGCATTTGGCACCCTGGCTCCAGGAAGCATCAGCCTCTTGGAAACAGTCATCTATAAAAGCAATTATCTCTGTTCAGAATGAATGGCTAGAATTGGCTTCCCAGTTCTCAGAATCTCATTGGTGACACTAATGGTGACACTCTCTAAGGGTATTTTTGGTCATCTTCCGTGCTTCTGCTGTGCTATCTCATTGTACAAAGCTCTCTTGCTCTTTATCAACCCTCCTTTTCAGAAAGTTCATGGAGTGTTGGTTTTTATTTTTTTCAATTATCACTGCTCTTTTGTTTTGTGAATTAGGATAAGAAAAATAATAGAATGAGAGTAATGAAACCTAAAGAGAGGGCTCTACTTAGGATTTGTGATGTAGGGGAGGAGAAATAGTGAGAGTGAAAAGTGGGCTTTCTTATTTGCAGACCTGGGGCAGTTGGAGGTCATCTTGCCCCTGCCCTTCAGAGGACAAAGCAGTCACACTTTTGCCATCTTGAATCTTAGGAGGCAGACTCACTGGGTAGAAGGCCAAAGGCTCCAAAACAGAAATAACATGAATGTTTGTGATCATGCTGTGGTGTGTCGGTCTTACAGGGTGCTGCCAGGTCTGCTACACAGGAGCAGTGTGGGTATGCTCCTTCCTGGCTCTGCTGGGACTCAGCTATCCTCTTTCTATCCTGAGGTCCACGGGAAACATAGCTACTACTCAGCTCTAAAACAAGGTGTGTGTAGATGCTACCATGTAATTTCTTTTTGCCTCTCTGCATAAGTTTTGCCCTCCTCTGCTTTCCAGCCTGGTCATCCTGTGTTACAAAGTCATATTCAGAGCTCCACAACTGCCCCCAACAATGCCACACTCCTTTGTTGAAATCCTTTTTTTCCTTGTCTCAGATTTCCAGTAGCCCTCACCTGGCCCTCGCTGCAGCCCTTCACCCCAGACCTTAGGCAGAGCAGCGCTGTGAGCGCCCACTAGGCAGGCGGAGGAAGAATGCACTGGCTAGGACAGCTTTCCACATCCTGTTATACTTGGATTGGTCTCTATATTGTGTGGTCTTCCTCTGGTTTCATGCTGATCCTGCTCTGCAGCCAACCTAGAAATATTCTCAGTCCAGTTCTTTCGCCCCTGAGTCTGGTCTCCCAGGAGAAGTTTTTCCAGCTGTCTTCTCCCTCTCCCCACTGCTCCAGCCCCACAACACAACATTGAGAAGTATGGATTTCATGCACCTTTATCTCCTCCTGAACTGGGAACTCCTTGAGTATAAGGATTCGCATTGTATTTCTTTTCTGTTTACTATCCCTGTAGTACTTAAATCCATGAAGATTCCAACCGTTGTAAAATGAGCCTCAGTTAGTGTATCCTCTAGGGTAACAGAGATATATATTTATTCAACAACTACTTTTTGAGATCCTGTGATATGTCAGGCAGTGTCTCCAGTGCTGTGGGACCAGGTCCTCCCGGGATCTTTCATTCCAGGATGGGAGACACATAATCCTCAAAGATCAATGAAATAAGTCCAGGGAACTGCAGCAGTCCATAACATGCTTATAAGATGGTCATCTTAGAGTGAGGGGACCTGGTTTTGATTTGGCACAGAATTTAATAATTTAATAAATGAACAAATAAATGAATAAGCATGCCTATCAAGGGAAGCAATATTGTGCAAGAAAGCATCCAACTAATTTGACATACTCTACTAAATAAATCCACATGAAACCAAAGAGGAACTACTAATCCTAATCAGTAGAAATCACAAAAGAAATTATTTTATTGGGAGAAACTTTAGAGATTGTGCCCTTAATATTTCAGATTCCTGGAATTTTGACTAATATTTCAGATAACTGGGACAAGACTCTGTAAAGCCCACACTTCCACGATAAGGCTCTGTGCTCTAAAAGTGTCTCCTCCCAGTCCTTTTAGATGTGTAATGTACATACAGCCAGGGTGTGGTGGAATTTTCCATTTATAGGTACAGCATACCCCGAATAGAAGACCTTTGAAAATAACTTGATTTATTCAGTATAGTCAAAGAAAAAATATTTTTATTAAACAAAATTCACAGGAGTCCAAACATAAATCCAGGATATATTGTCCTATGCCTGTTTTGTTAGGAGACAGATAAAAGTGGAAACAGTCTATTAAAAACAAAAACCTATCCAAGGTGTTTAGAACGGTTGCAAATTAAATCAGCATTTTATATAAGTACAAAGTCAAAACAAAATGTTATTTTAGTTTTCTTCTAAACGAAGTAAGCTATTTTATTCTCTTGTAAATAGGATAATAAAACGAAAGGTTATATCTGCCAAGGGCACGTTTTTCCAGACTAGTTCTAGAATTAAGAGGAAAATCAGCAAGAAAGGGTATTAAACAAGTATAGAACTGAAAATGGAGACAGAAAAGAATCAGTGCTTGGTTTGTTTGTTTAGGTTTTTTTTTTTACAATAATATAACAAAGAATATCAATTTCTATCCAGTTACAAAAAGAAAGCAAAAGTGTGAAGTTTTAAATTCAGAGAAGATTTCAGAGTTCATGGTAATCATTCTTACAGTCATTTTAAGAACCGGGAGGGCTGGGAGTTTGGCTCAGTGGCTTAAGCGCCTGCCCTGGCAGGCGCAAAGCTGTGAGTTCAATCCCCAGTGCCGCAAAAAAAAAAAAAAAAAAAAAAAAAAAAAAAAAAAAAAAAAAAAAAAAAAAAAAAGAACATATGACTATGTTCCATAGACCCAAAATGTCTGAACTCAAATGAATCTGAATTCTCTGAAGGAAAGCAAGCTTCAGTCTATACACTTTACCTTTCAGTCTCTTTTCTCTTCTGTAAAATAGAAGAAGGAATAACAATAAAAATAATGATAAATTCATAGGCCTGCACAAACATTCAGCTAGATTCTCTCTGTAGAGCATTTAGAATAATATTCAGGACATTAGAAAAAATAATACAGGGAGAAGGAAGAAAGAAAAAAAGAAAAAATATTTCTGCATTAAAGAGAGTTGAATAGAAATAGAACCACATTTTTCCATGCACAATTTCCATGTGTGAAATACTTAACAATACTATGTATCAGAAACAAACGTTCTGAAATGAGGGAGGGCAGATTTCAGACATCCAACAGAAAGAGGCAAAACATATAAAAGAAATCAGAAAACACACACACACACACCTGCTTATCCATACTCTCTCTTCTTTCAGAATTCAACTCTCATGTGACAATGTAACCACAGCACTGAGTGACGTGGTTCTATGCCACCTATGCCATGACAAACTTCATGGCATCTATGACTGGATAACATGGCTTTTCTAGCTCTATCTGCCTTACAAACTGCTTTAAAATCCAAAAATACCTTTATGACTCCATTTTTTAAAATTATGTGTGTCAATCCCTGACTTGAAATTATATTACAAAGCTACTGTGATAAAATCAGCATGATACTGGAATAAAAACAGACCTGAAGATCAGTGGAATAGATTAGAAGATAGATTAGAAGTCACAACCACAAACACACTCAGCCACCTCATCTTTGACAAAGGGACCAAACGTTCACTGGAAGAAAGATAGCCTCTTTAATAAGTGGTGCTGGAATAACTGGCTTTTCATATGCCAAAAACTAAAACTAGATCCATGTCTATCAACATCTACTAAACTAAAGTCAAAATGGATCAAAGGTCTGAATATTAAAACAGAGCCTCTAAATCTGCTGGAAAACAAAGAAGGTAAAAATCTTGATGACATAGGAGTAGGCAGAGAGTTCACGAACAAAAATCAAACTGCATGGGAAATACTTCCCAGAATAAACAACTGGGATCTTGTCTTATTAAAAAGTTTTTGCTTCTCAAAGGAAATCTCCAACAGAGTGAAAAGAAAACCCATGAATTGGGAAAATATCTTAGCCAACTATCCCTCAGACAAAGGACTTTTATCTAAAACATACAAAGAATTTTAAAAAATCAGGCCCCCAAAATTCAAGGACCCAATCCAAAAATGGGCATCTGAGATGAATTCACACTTCTCAGATGAAGAAGTACAAATGGCATATAAATGTATGAAAAAAGGTTCAGCATCAATGGTCATTTGGGAAATGCAAATTAAAACAACACTGAGATTCCATCTCACTCCAGAAAGAATGACCAAGATCAAGAAATCAACTAATAACAAATGCTGGAGGGGTGTGGGGGAAAAGGAACTCTTCTCCACTGTTGGTGGGAGTGTAGGCTGGTGTAACCACTGTGGAAATCAGTGTGGAGATTCCTCAAAAAGCTAGGATTAGCCAGGTGTGGTGGCACACACCTTTAATCCCAGCACTCAGGAGGCTGAGGTAGGTAGAATGTTGTGAGCTCGAGGCCAGTTTGAGCTAGAATGTGAGCAAGGCTGGCCTGAACTACATAGTGTGACTCTGCCTCCAAAAAAAATAGAGCCAGGAGTTTGGCTCAGTGGCTTAAGCACCTGCTTGGCAGGTGTGAGGTTGTGAGTTCGATCCCCAGTACCAACAAAAAAGAAAGAAGAAGAAGGAGAAGGAGAAGGAGAAGAAGAAGGAGCTAGGATTAGAGATTCCATTTGACCCAGCTATCCCACTTCTGGGCATTTTCCCAGAATAATTGAAAATGTCATACCACAGTGATATATGTGCACCCATGTTTATAGCAACACAATTTATAACAGCCAAATGTTGGAAACAACCCAAGCGCTCATCAATCAAGGAATGGATAAAAAAGATGTGGTATTTTTATACAATGGAGTACTACTCAGTTATAAAGAAAGATTGCATCAAGACTCCTATAAGTAAATAGACACAATTTGAGACCATACTCATAAGTGAAATAAATCAAACTCACATGTGTAAATACCACATTGTCTCCCTTGTGTAAGAAACTGAAAAAGTATATATGATCCAAAATCTACAATAAATACTATGTAAGGGTAAGAAACTGCTCAAAGAGGAAAAGTAATTGGATAGGGGAAAGGAGGAAAGAAGGGAAAAGGAAAAAGACATAAATTTATATATATACATATATATATATACACATCATATAGCTAAAATGACTATACTACTAAATGTATTATTATTGGAAAAGGATAATACTCATGATTAGATCAATTTTACATGTCTATATCTGTTCATCTAAACAATTCTTTTGAAGGTAACGATATGCAGTATTGCAACCATTGTCAATTTCCTATCTTCTTGTTTTATAAACCTATAAGGTTATTGTATTGGATTTGTTGTTGTTTGTTTGTCTCTCTTGCTGTTTTTCTTTTCTGCATCTTTTCGCTCTTAAATAAAATAATAAATAAAAGTAAAATTATGTGTGTGACATAGTATGCATAAAACACAATGCAAAGCACAAAATGCTACCCACAAGCCTTACCACCCTGTGAAAATATATGTAAAGAAAATTATGCACAGAAAGAGTCACACAGCATGAAGCAAGCTATACCTTGAGCAAATAAGTGGTTCATTTGCTGAGAAAAGCACGAACTGTAAGATATGATCAACTAAAAGAGGTTGTGAGAATTTTTGAACCAAATAGAACAGGTCCTGCACTGGCCCAGTGTGCACAGCATACTTTTTTCCTGGAGGAGAAGCAGACAGACTTACTCCTTGAATTCTGTTTCCACAGATTTTACTGAGCAATGTTCCTTAATCCGCAACTGAAGCAAAGCTACCTGGTTTCCAGACTGAGCGAGCCCAGACCCAACCTGCGCCGCCTGGCCGAGTCTGCAGGAAGTCTTTAGGTTGCGAACACACAGCAGACTTCTTGTAAGTTACTTGGCACTATGAGGTGCTCCCTGCGGCATGTCAATTAGTGCTGGGCTGCTCTCCCTAATGGCTGCAGTACTACCACTGGACTCCAGGAGCCATGAGACTGACCAAATGCTGCTGCTGCCTGTCACCTACTGAAGCATTAGAAGGTTATTTTCAGAGCAGGCCACACCAACATTGAATATTTTACAAAGTAAGAAGGGAAAGTATTTACATGAGAACTACTTTTATAGGTTAATTTGGAGGGAAGAAAATGAAAGAGTATCTAAAGTAAACAGATTGCTGCTTTTTTTCAGTTCACAACATAACATTTCTATTCCCTTAAACCAACTTAAAATTTTTGCAGTTTTCTCTAAGTTCTAATGCCAAAAAAAATCAAATGCATTGTGCTAGGATATTGGTAACTTTTTCTTAACTCAAGCTACAAAGTGCAAAGGACAGTACACAAGAGGGCTATGATAAGGGAGTTTAGTGAGGAGGCAGGGGCACACGTGAGAGATACTCAGTGACTTGGGGCCCAGGATTCCTGCTACACTCACCAGTTGCACCCAAAATCACTCTGCAAACTGCCTTGTCCCTAAGGTTCATCTCTACTGCTCCTTGCCTTGCATGATCTCCCGTACTCTTGCATGTATTACCACCTCCATGTGCACAAAATACAATGCCAACTGCTTGGCAGCAAGTCCTTATCAGGAATGGATCCTTTTACAAAAGACAGAAACATGCAATGGTACATTATTGTGCGTTTTTGTAAAACCATAAAAAATCCAAACAGGTTAACTCCTGAAGACAAAATTAAAATCAAAATATATATTCATCTATAACAACAACTTTATTCCCAACTTCATTTGTTCCCTTTGGTACCCAACCCTCTCTGAGCACACATATCCAATGCTGACATGAATAGAGAACTCAAGCTGGCAGGTGCTGGGCCGATAGGAAGAAAGACCCGGGAGCCCTTGAGCCCATGCCACACAAGCCTCTCCACACTTACTGTTTCCTGACAGTGATGTGCCCGAGAAGACTAGGGCTTCAAGCATCCTGCTGTTGCTCTTTCCTAATAGCTAAAAGGAAGGCAGTTTTGCCTTCACCAAAAGAAAAATGACTGCAAAGAGTGGTGTGGAAAAGAAATTTTGGCAGGTCAGATGGTAGGTAAGCCCCTCCTTTCTATAAAATTGAATCAAGTGATTCAGTGAAGGATTGTGAAGAATAAATGGCATAAAATTAGTTAGTGATTTTTTTGGCATATAACTCAGTGGTTTTATTATTCATTAAGGAGAAGGAGTCTCCCATTCTTGTCTACTAATGTATGTTTAATTTTTTTTCTCTGAGCAGTGTAGAAAATGAGAGTACTGATACTCAGTTCATTCTATGAAAAACATAAGCATTTCCAGTAACAGTTTACCTTGTGCATGGAAGTATTAAATGAGAAGCATAGATGGGGTTTACTGGATCCTAACTGCTATACATATTTAACTTACTGAGTTCCCTTCAGAGCCCTATGAACAAAACATTATTTTTAGACCATTTTACAGTGGAGGCATTGGATGTACTGGGGAAGGTCTGGAAGATTGCTGCTGGTGACACAGCTAGACCGAGCTGGGTATTGAATCTAAGCACTCAGACTCCAGAGTCTACATGCTTTGCCATACTATGTTGTCTCTTGGCATGTTTCACAAATATATTTAGTCAGCAGCCATAACCAAATCCAGAGATGTTTTTAATATTTATAGCCCTGTGCTCCTAGTTAATTTACAATCGGAAAATAGATATCCAAATTTTTATTGCAGAGAAATATCATTGTAAATGAAATTTATTCAATTTTAAAAGTACATTAGGGGCCTGGGGGTTTAGCTCAGCAGCACAAGTGCCTGCCTGGCAAGTACGAGGTTGTGAGTTCCATCCCTGGTACCAAAAAAAAAAAAAAAAAAAATACATTAGGGTAAATATGGTGGATGGTAAATATAAATTCAAGAAGAAAACATCACAAATTGGAACTAGAAAAATCTCTTTGTGTTTTTTAAAGAGAATTTTATTGTGAAGCCCACCATTGACTGTTTTGGGGGCTTGTATCAGGATGTCCCCCCAAACCTCATGCAGTCATGGTGCATAATTTTGAAGGTGGCTGGATTAGGGCTGTGAATGTAGACTAAGGGTGTGACACTGGTGTTAAGGGTGTGGATAATGGAAGCCCCATCTTGGGTGTGAATGGCACCAAAGAATAGGCTGGTAGCCTGGGGAACAAAGGGACAAGGAGAAGGCTTCCCTTCTGCTGCCACACCATGGACTGTTCCTCTTCTGTGAAGCCCTTCTGCCATGCTGCCCTGCCTTGGAGCCAGTTGATTATGAACTGAAAGGAACCTCTACAAACTGTGAGTTTTAATGCATGGGTGTTGGGTATTCTGTCTCAGCAACAAGAAAAGTAACTAAGACAACTATTAACATTTTACTGTATTTTTATACAAATGCATCCATTCACTAATTTTTAAAAGCTTTATTGAGTAATAATTTAAAGGCCATGAAATTTCCCATTTTGAATGCAAAATTTGAGGGTATTTAGTAAACTGGTCATCACTCTGCAACCATCTTTACAATCCAGTTTTCAAATACTTCCATTGCTCCCTCCCAATTTCCATATGTAATCTATGAACAATTCCATGACCCACAGCTAGACACTAGTGATTGCAAACTTGTTTTCTGTCTTTATAGATTTCCTTTTTTTAGAAATTTAATATAAATTCAATTACTTGATATGGTCTTTTGTGGTTGGTTTATTTCAGTTGGTATAATCATTAATCCTGCTATGTCAACTTCATTTGGTTAAAAAACGCCAAGCAGATTAGTAAAGCATGCTCCTGGGTATGTCTGATAGATCATGGGCATGTGGCCGTGGGTATTATATATGGTGCTCAGCTGTTTCTTCATTGGCACTATTCCCTTGCTCTGTGTCCCCACCACCATGAACTAAGCATCTTTGTACCACCAAGTCCTTCCTCCTTGGTTTTCCCGCCTTGATGTCAGTTAATCATGGACCGAATCCCCTGAAACACTGAGCCAATTAAGCCTCTCCACCTTAAATTGTGGGTGTCAAGTATTGTGTCTCAACAATGAGGAAGCTCATTAACATAGTTACATAATATAGTTAGCACAACAAATACATCATATAGTTAGTTTTGAGTTTTATTCAATGGTTTTCATGTATTATTGATTTATTCCTTTGATTACTGAGTAGTACACTGTGATGTAAATACCCATTTTTGTATACCCATTAACTGGCTTGTGAATATTTAGTTTCCAGTTTTTGACTGGGAACAGTGAATAATGTTGTTAGAAACACATACAAATCTTTGTGTGGACATAAGTTTCCTTTTTTTTCTCAATAGATACTTAGGAGTGAAATTGCTGTGTTGACTGGGAAACAAAGGCTTAATTTTTTTAAGAAACTATCTCCCTAACTCTTAGGAACATATAGCCCACCAACACTGAATCATGAAAATATAGAGAATCTGAATACACCAATAATGAATAAAGAGTTTGAACTGGTAATTAAATACCATCAATCAAAGTAAAATTCCAGAATCAGACGGTTTCAATTCTGAAAACTGCAAACATTTAGTGAACTAACATCGACCCTTCTCAAACTCTTCCAAAATACCAAAGTGGAAAGAACTCATTTACAAGTTATTTTACAAAAGGCCAGCATTACCCTTATACCAAAGGCAGACAAAGACTTTACGAGCAAAGAAAATTACAGGCTAGTAACCCTGATAAGCATAGGTACAAAAATCCTCAACAAAATACTGTACTGGCAAACTGAAATAAACAGGATCACTCGCCGCATTTAACTGGGAGCTATCACTGGAATGTAAATATGATCCAGTAAATGCTATAAACCATATTAGCAGGATGAAGAATGAGAATATCATATTCATCTCAATAGATGTTGAAAAAACATTTTACAAAATTCACCATCCCTTCACGATTTAAAATAAAAAATATCTCTCAGTTAGGGATAAAAGTAATTAATGTAACTCAGCCCAATAAAAGCCATGGAGAACAAACCCATAGCTAACATCACACTGAAAACTGAAAAGTTGGAAGACTTTCCCTCTGAGATAGGAAAAAGACAGAAATGCCTACCCTTGCCACTTTTATTCAACATACTTCTGGAGGTTAGTATTACGTTGTGTCTATATTCATGAGGAATAACAACATGTTATTCCCTATTTCAGGATGTCTTTGTCTGATTTCATATCAGAGTTGAATCATTCATAAAACCAGCCAAGAAGTGTTTCCTCTGTTATCTGAAAGAATTTTTATAGGATTGCTACTATTTCTGCTTAAATTTTTATGAAATTAAGCTCTGAAATCATTTGGGCCTGGGCTTTTCATTGCAAGCAGATTTTAAATTAACATCTAATTTATTTTCTTAGTACAGGCCAATTCAGATTTTCTGTTTCTTCTTGAGTCAGTTTTGGTACTTTGTGCTTTTCAGAAACGTGTCTATTTTATCTTAATTGTCTAATTTGTGGCATAAAGTTCTACATGATAGTCCCTATAAATCCTTTTAATTTCTTTACATTTTATAGTGATGTCTCATTTTCATTCTGGATGTTAGGAAGTTATATTTTCTTTTTCTTCTTGATCATTCTAATTAAAGGCTTAGTCAATTTGTTGACCTTTATTTTCAAAACCAAGTTTTGTTTCCATTGACTTTCTCTGTTTTTCTGTTTTGTATTCCATTGATTTCTACTCTGGTCTTTATTGCTTCCTCCATACTACTTATATAAAGTTTGGTTTGCTCTTATTTTGAGTATACTAGTTAGTATTCACTGAAATCATTGATTATAGATCTATCCTCCTTCCCAATAAAATTGCTTAAACCTATAATCACTTCTTTAGCCAAATCCTATATTTTTTATGTTTACATTTTTAATTCAAGATCCTTTACTACTTTCTTTTTTATTTCTTTGTCGACCTTTGGGTTATGGGAGCCATATTTCTTAGTAACTTGCTATTACCTTTATAATAAAATTTTTCAGTGTTCTTTAAATACTCATCAGTAAGTCAAATGTAAGGAAAACAACAGCAAGTGATTAGAGTCACTAACTCCAAAGAGAAAACAAGGATGGTGGAAAACAGAGTGCTGAAGAAAGGATGAAACATTACTAGGATAGAAAATGTACAATTCAGGAGAAAATCTGGGTTTTTTTCCCCGTTCACATGATTTTCTGGTTTTGGGTATATGGAAGGCAGAGTCAAAAGACTTAAGTTTTCTGTATTGCCAATTGCTCCTATATGACAATCTTGCAAGTGGAACAGCATCACACATAGGTGAGGAACACTGCCTTTGAGACAGATAAAATTAGGTCTCTGCCAACTATAAGCACATGACTTCAGTGTGGTACTTACCTCTCCTCACCTCCATATCTCCATCAGGAAGATGGGCTAATAATAAATGTCTGCTATGGACTGACTTGTGTCTCCACAAAATGCATATATAGAAGCCCCTTTCCTCAATATAGTGGTATTTGGAGATGACGTAATGGGAGTTAATCGGGTCTAAATGAGGTCATGAAGATGGGACCATCACAATGAGATTAATGTCCTTTAGACAGCTTGCTGCTCCTGTCTTCCTCTCTGCTGTGTGGAGACATGGTAAGAAGGCAGCCACCTGTAAACCAAAAGGAAAGGCCTGTCCAGAAGTTGATACTTTGATCTCGGACTTTGCAGCCTGCAGAACTGAGAAACAAATTTCTGTTGTTTAATCCACTAGTCTATGATATTTTGTTATGGCAGGTTGAGCTGACAATCTAACACAGTTGTTGTAAGAGAAATGAGATAGGTAGAATGTAAAACAGCCCCAGCACACAATAAACACTCAGTGGAGTCAGGTATCATTGTTAAACATTAACAACAATGTTCATACAAATCCCATGTCTTAAAATACAGTGAAAATGTCTTTCACTATGCAAAAGACATTCTACTGCTTTATTACTATTTATTTATATTTGATTCAACTTGACAAATAACTTGATAAGATTAAAAGCTAGTAGGTTTTAAAATATTTATGATATGCTGCTCTGGAGAAAAGAAACTACCCTGCTGGGTACCTACATACATATCCTATGATGCCTGAATCAAAAGACTCAGACAACAAATACACATGGTGGAGCTAAAGAAAATAAAATTTAAAAATTCAGAATGTATGAAAATTCAATAAGACAGCCGTCCACTTTTATTCCATGAATAAAAATTTTACCATGAAAAAGATATTCTGCATTGCACAAACATTCCAAATCACAGGAATTTTCAAATGTATACTAAACAATGAGTCCAAAATTGCAAAGTTAATTAAAAGGAAGATCAAAAGTGATCCCGAAATACTATGTGAGTTGCTAGAGCAAATCACTTAGGACTTGTTTTCTGGCATGTAATAAGCTTGCTGAGTCACCAAAATGAGATGACTGCTTGAGTGCCATTGACTGTCACATAGAACAATAAAAATCTCAGGCAGGCTGAATACTGTATCTGACACCAAGTCTGCCAAAGTTGATTTATAAATTCAATATGACTTTAAGCAAAATGAGATAAATTTGAAACAGTAAACATTCAAGAATAGCTAACAACCTATGGAAATAAAACAAAATAGGTGGGAGTAGCCATTGTATCAATTATCAAGAATTATTATAAGGCTATAATATTTAAAAACACATAGATAGTATTAGCAAACAGCAAGTAAAAGTACACATACATGGAGACTTCATTGAGGGAAACATTGGATTTTGTTTTCTAAATCATATTTTGACCATTGATTTTCTTAGTAGGAGAAATATACTTCCAAGTTACTCTCCACACACACACAACTTGACTACCAGTTATTTAACACTTAACTATAAAAAGTTAAACTAAACACTTTTAGAAGTAGGACATGGGAGGTCACCTTCATAATTTTGGAATGGAAAGGATTTCTTAAAGAAGCACACAAAGTACCAGTCATAGAAGAAGTTGTTAAAATTAACAACTATTTTAGTCTGCTCAGGCTGCCATAGCAAAGTCCCACTGGGTGGCTTAAACAACAGAGTTACTTTCTCGCAGTTCCAGAGCTAAAGTTCTGAAATCAAGATGTAGGCAGGATTGGTTTATCTGGAAGCTTCTGTCATCTTCTCCTTTGTCCTGGCCTTATCTTACCTGTCTCTCTACTATCTAGGTCCAGATTGCCTTTCCCTATATGGACACCAGGCTTTTCATGTTAGGACCCTCACTTGAACTTCATTACACCTTTAAAAAATCTTATCTTCAGCTACAGTCAGATTCTGAGATATTGAAGGTTAAGATTTCAACATATCTATTTTAGAGGGACACAATTTTTCCCTTAAAAACAACCCATTAGCAAAATGAACTAGTGTTAAATGTGCTCTTCACAGAAAAGAAAACCCAAATAGCCAATAGTATACATCCCGGGAGAGACATATAGTTCAGCAGCACAGCACCTGCCTGGCAAGTACAAGGTCATGAGTTCAATTCTCGGTACCAAAAATAAATAAATTAATTAATTAAAAATAAAATTTTAGAAAAAGAAGAAAATATGATCATCTCATTGATATTTATAAAAGCAGAAACTCACAGTGACATACCCACAGATGGGAATGTTAGCATCTGACAGCACCTAGTGCTGGCAAATACATGTAGATCAATCGGGCTGCAGACATTCAGCAGATATGATTAAATAGCCAGGAAACAACCTGGGGAAAATGTCAGGCATCTAATGATGGAGATGCCCAAGCCTTGGGAACCAGAATTGTCAGTCCTGGGACTAGGAACCAGACTAAGTTTTACACATTTACACCAATAAGTATATAAAAGCTGCTCTTAACAGGACTGTTTGTGGTAGCAGAACAGTGAAAAACCGCATGTCTGCAGTATAATTACAGCACCATGGATATATCATATACAATCTTACAATGAAATACAGCCATTGAAAACAATCTATTACCCTTAAAATTAAAAATGCAGACAATACATTCAGAATGATTATTTGACTTACTTAAATTTCAAAAACATTCAAAATTTAAAAGCATATTTTAGAGACATAAACACAATAAAACCAGAAGAAAATAAACATAAAACTCAAGATGATACTGATGAGGAAATAGAAAAGAATGAGTTGGAAGGGGTACAAAGATATTCACTGAATCCATTTAAAACCTTGTAATACTTACCAAGTGTTTTATTATAATATTTCCTATATATTCAATGTTTTAAATTAAAATACACAATGGTCCTTGAATGAATGTGAGATATAAGTGCTATCAATTTTTTTAATTAAAATGAGCTCTAAAATTCTGTATATCTTGGCTATCTCTCCTCCAAGTTCCAAATGTTGTCATTTCTCATTTAAAATCATAAGATCACCATGTAATAAAAGCATAATTAAAAGATTTTTAGTAAGTAACCTTGTTTGTAAAGCAGATAACTGCTAGGGTGCTGGAAAATGATTATTTCCTCACCAATCTTAATTATTTGAATGCTCTGTGAAGACAAGATGCTACAGTATTAAAGTTTTGTAATTTCTAAAGAGAGGATCATTTGATTTGTTTTGCAACAGCCTATTGTGTAAGAGTGTATTCCATCTTCCATGTATAATACTTCAAAGTTATCTGGAATACACTTGGGGAAAGGAGGAACATATATAGGCCCAGATTTTTCAAGCCAAATATTCAAATTCAAAATACAAGCATGTATTTAAACATGCAAGACATATTTCAAAGTAGGGGCTCTGCATTCAAACAACAGACTATTTCACAGAGAAAGCATTAGAGCTTCTTACTCTTTTGTAAGATCCAACATTTCCCAGCCTCAACTTCAGAGTCTATTGCCTGGTGAGTTGCCAAGTGTTGTCCACAAAGGCAGAGAAAAACCATATGCCATATACTGATACATCTAACATTTCTCCCCCAAAAACACAGTGCCTTCTCAGGGACCACGCAGCCCCATGGGCCTAAGAGCACAGCTGTGTGTGTCCAGAGGCTGCTCCAAAAGGGTGGGAAGAACACAGGAGGTGTGGGCTGGGAGGACCAACCTGTGAGGCCACCCCAGGTCTCTGCCCTGACCTCTGTCTATTCAGTAGGTGCCTTTCATATAAACATATGAAATCAAAAGCAATTTCTATGGAAGCTGCTTTCAGAGTCATGCAGGATATTTAAATACAGTATTTATTCTGTCAGCAACAAAGATCCCACGTAACCTTAAGAAAATCCCAAAGCTACACTTTTTGGATTTTTACCAGCCCTCTTCCACAGTTTCCAGATTTCTAGATCAAGTGGAACATAGATATATGGACAGAGATGACCAACTGTGCATGTCTGTAAGTATTTTTGGACCTCCCTTCCCTTGTGACAACCATCATCAGCTTTATAACAGTTCATTTTTTCTACTCTGCACCTCAAATCTTTAGTAAGCCTAAAAATCCCAATTTCAGGCTAACTACAGGACATACAAATCCCAAATCACAACAGGGATAATTAATGAGCACCAACTGTGCATAATAAAAGCATCCGTGAACACAGAGCAGAACAAATTAGGAAACTCAAGTCACTCAACAACTCCAATATAAAAATCATTCTAAAAGCAGAAAGATTTGTTTTGACTTGGAAATGAAGTGCATGTTAGAAGATTACCCTAACCGGTGTCTTCAGAACTTATCATTCGCCCTGTGTGTAACTGAGAGCTACGTGAGTTACAGAAGCAGGGTGACAGGACAGCAAGCACCCCTCTCCACAATCTTGCAGGGGACACTACCCTCGAGCAAGGCAGGATGCAGCACGGCTGGGACCCACAGTTAGGCTGAAAGAGCTGTCAAACACAATTAAGTTTCACCATATGTCAGAACAGAGCGAGGAAATCATATCACATCGCACCACCAGAACGCTGCTGCATCTGAAGAAATGTTCTGCATAATTTATGGAGCCCTTACTAGAACTCTGCATAATCAAAGCAAACGGAGAGAAGGAAAAAGGCCCATTCCTGGATCCAGACTGATCAGCCGGGCCTCACCTCTGTGACCTGGACTGTGAACGTGGCCTGCAGAGAAACGAGCCCAAAGTCAAAACCGCAAAGCTTGGAGATTTCAGAACCGGAACAATGAAACTGGCTTCGAACCGTCTTAAGAAGCCCTATCATTCCCCACTGATGCAGCCTTACAGCAGTGGCAAAAGCAAGGGAGCCTGAGAATAGAGCTTGAAGCAGAGCCCTGCCTGCCCGCACAGCGTTCAGCCCGTCTTGCTGGTCGAATAGTAAGAAACCCTCTCAGGGAAGAGCTGGCTGAGCGGCTAGCAGGGCGACACTGCAGTGCTGCAGTTTGGGGCCGGGTTTCCGAGGTGCACACTGAGGACAGAATGTGGCTGCTGAGACTTCAGGCCCCACGTGCAGCCCCAGCGCCCCAGCGCCCCAGCGCCCCAGCCAGCCCGACAGGCGGTGAGAATTCACTGTGGCACGGGGCAGCGCCCGAGGCCTGCACACGTCTGGGGCCTGGAAGGAAGCAGCTGGGGACTACTGAGCTCTGGAACCGGACCACAGCCCCTCTCCGGGGCCCGCGGATCCTGGCAGCACCCGCGGCACCCACAGCCTGGGGTCCTCTCGGCTCCTGCAGTCGGGGGTGCAGGTCGCCGCGGCTTGGAGGGGCCTCGCCCTGCTGCGCGGCGCCCAGAGAGGGGCGGCCGACCCGGCCCCACCGAGCAGACTCAGCCCCCAGCTCAGGGGGCCGCAGCCAGGCTCCGTTACTCGACGTGAGGGAAGGTGCCCACAGGCACAGGCCTGCCCACCACCGCTCCACGCGCAGCCAGAGGCGCTCTCCGGCCCCGCGGAGCACTCTGCGGCCAGGGGCCCTGGGCTCCAGGCTCTGCGCCTGCGCTTACCAGCGGGATGCAGCTAGACAGACTCCCTAACCTCTCTGACTCAGTTTTGGTTTGCAAAATCGTCACAGCATTTACCTCGTAAGGTTCTTGTGCAGATTAAACAAATGAAAATACTTAGGCTGATGCCTGGCATACAGTAAATGCTATATAAATTTTATCAGTTATTATTTTAGTATTATTTTATTAGTGATAATGTGAAGAGAAAAATCACAGAAAAGCAAAATGCCAACTATAACTTCAGCATATATCTATCTGCCTCTGCTCAAAAACGACGGATGAAATTTTGCAAGCTTTTGATGGTTTCATTTAGTGATTCCCCTGTGTCTTCAAAGCACAACTGAAACTTCCTGGGTCTGTATAAAATGCCGCCTATTGTCTTGTCCCGCTTCCAACTCATCTCGTATTTTGTCATAGTCCCACGGGGTTTGGATTATCCAGAAGATCAGTTAAACTTGTTTAGGGCACTGAGAATGGAATCCACATTACTGCCCCACCCAGACAAAAAATAAGTGAAACACAGCTCTGTAAATGTATTAGAATTTTCCAATCAGAAAATTTAGAAAGAAGCTACTTTTTTTTGGTTAAACAGTTTATTTTTTTTTTATTTTAGACAAAACGAAAACCAGAAATCAAAACAACAATTTCACCCCAACCAACAAAACAGCAACAATCATCAGCATACTGGATATTCCCCAAAATTATTTAAGACAAAAAAAAATACAGACATGAAACATTATCTAACTAATTGTTAACACAATTGTTTTCAAATGAACATTTCACATTAAAAATAAAATCTGAAGGTGACCCTGAAAAAATTACATTTTACTCAAAATTCTTTTTCTCTGTCACAACTAATTTTTATATACATAGATTTTGTTTCAGATGACATGATACTCTACCCAGAGGATCCCACACCTGTCTTTTTTGTGACAGCAATGTATTGAGATCTCCCAATACAGTTGTATTAAGGCTTACTTGATTTTTTGTGTCGATTAATAATTGTTTTATATAACTGGGTGGACTAGTATTTGTTGCATTATTATCTCTTTCTCTTAGAGTGTTCCCTTACCAATATATAATGACCTTCTTTGTCTCTCTTAATCAGTCTTGGCTTAAAATTAACTTTATCTGCAAGTAGAATAGCTACCTCTGCTTTTTTCTGGACTCCTGTTGCATGGAGTATTGTTTTCCATCCTTTAACTTTCAGTCTATGAGTATCTTTTTGAATTAAATGTGTTTCTTTTATACAGCATATTGTTAGATCTTGCTTCTTGATCTGTTCTGCCAGTCTATGTCTTTTGACTAATGAATTAAGACCATTAACATTGATGGTTAAAACTGATACGTATTGACTTGTCTTTATCTTGTTGTTTTCTTTTTTCCTGGTGGATTTCTTCTGTTGAGGTTCGTGGAGTTGTAGTACTTATCACTCCTTTCTAAAATGTCCTTCAAAACATTTTGGAGTGCTGGTTTAGTGGTCATGAATTTCCTCAACTGTTCCCTATCATGGAAGTATTTTGTTTCTCCCTCTATTTTGAAAGATAGTTTTGTGGGATACATCAATCTGGGTTGAAAGTTGTTTTCTTTTAGAACTTGGAGTACTTCAGTCCAAGCTCTCCTTGACTTGAGAGTTTGTGCTGAGAAGTCCACTATAATTCTGATGGGCTTTCCTTTATAGGTGATTTGTTTCTTTTCCCTAACAGCTTTTAAAATTTTATTCTTGTGTTAAATTTCTGGAATCTTGACTATGATATGCCTGGAAGTAGATTTTTTTTTTATCATGGCTAATTGGAGTTCTATATGCCTCACTCATTTGTATGTCAAATTCTTTTTCTCTACCAGGAAAATTTTCTGACACGATGTCTGTAAGGATGTTTTTAATGTCATTTGTAGTATCTCCTGCTTGTTCACTGACTCCAATTAATATTAAGTTATTTTTCTTTGCCTCATCAAGCAACTGCTGGGTTCATATCTCATGATCCCTTGCTAGTTTTGAAGAATCTTTCTTTTCCTTGTCACTAACTGCAAGCCTGTCTTCAATATCTGAGATCCTGTCCTCACATTGGCTTAATCTGCTTTGAATACTTTCAATAGAGTTTCTGTTCTCCTGGATATCTACTTGAATCTGCTTTTTGGAATCCATTTGCTTCTTATGCTGTCCTTCCATAATTTGCTTAAACTTGTTTATTTTTTTGTCTGTATCTGCCCTAACATCACTAAGCATGGTGTATATTTTGGTAATCTCTGTGGTTATTTGAGAGATTATTTCTGATTTCATTTTTTCCAAAGCCTCATTCAACTACTTTGTTACCACATCGAAGAAACTTTGTAAGGGGCTTTCAGATTTTCCAGCCTCATTGTCCCCTGGGTTTGCTTTCGGTGAAGTGGGTGTCTAGGATTGTGACCTGTTTAAGTGTCTTCTCATTTCTTTTCTTTTTTAGTTTAGTTCCTAAAGTGATACCTGTTACTTGCCTGCAGTGAGTTATTTTAGTGGTGGTATTAAGGACTTCCAGGAGATGAGCACTTCCCAGAGATATCTTCCAGTTGTAACTTGTTCCTGGGCTCCGAGTCTATTGGAAAATCCTGCCTCCTCAGTTTGTCAGAGATGAGAAACCACTGCTTGCCTAACCCAGTCCCTAGTTCCTTGGCACCATGCCCCAGCTCTCTCTGTGACCCCCGTCAATCCCAGTCCTGGGCCAGCAAGGCCAACAGCTATCCAGTTCAATCAAGTCAGTTTTGGCTTCAGTGGCACCCACAGCACCAAACACAGCCAAAAAATGGTAACCTGATCCAACTCCTGATTTACAACCCCCAACCATATAAACTGAATTTATATCCATACAACAGGATGCAAAACAATCATATACAATACTTAGATTCACAAAATGTCAGTTCTGTCCCCAAGGGTGAGGACCCAAAATGAATTTAAGAAAAAGCAGAAAAGTGGGATAAGGAAAAACAGACTGCAAGTAAGTTGGAGAACAAAGATGGGTCCACCAACTCAGGGAAACCACTGGAGAAGACTGAGAGAAAAGAAAGCCAAAAGAGACAGAAAAGAGAACAGAACAAGACCAGACCCAAAAGGAGGGCAGAAACCACACTCACACTTTTAAAAAAAAAATAAGAGAGTCCACTTCCAGGGTTCTCTCTGGATTCAATGGTAAACAGCCTGTGGAGACAGCAACCCAAATTGTGGCACTGTATCCCCACAAGCCAGCAACTAGTTGTGGATGGAGTAGTAGACGACCTTAGCAGGCCTGCCCTGAGAGCAGCCTCCTCGGGCTCGCAGCCATTCAGGCAGTCTCTGCGAGTCTTTGCCCAGCTAGGAACTGCTGGGGGAAGTCAGCAACAATTTTAGCCCCAGACATATCTGGCCTGACTCAGGAATGGCTTCCAGCAAATTGCTCTCTCCCATGGGAGGTCCAAGCCCTCCGCACTCACTGCCAGCCAGCACAGTCCTCTGTGCCCACCGCTGTCCTTCAACAAGGAATGGTTCCGCAGAGACCCTGGGGTCGCCAGCCGCCGCCAACACCGTGACCGTGCACCTCCGGGCTCCAACAGCTCCCCTCTCGCAGTGAGTCCGGCTCCAGGCAAAGGCTCTGCCACCTACCACCTTCTTCTTAGTTGAATTTTTTCTTTTTGCTCTCTCTGTGGGGTTCAATTCAGACTTCAGGCTCTTCTTGGGTCCAAGGAGCCCACCTCCCTCCTTTTTGTCTTCCTCAAGATGGGGTGTTCCCACATCTAGACAGTGTCTCTCAGGGAGGCTGTTTTCCCTGCATCCTACTACTCTGCCATCTTCCCCGAAGTCCAGAAAGAAGCTACTTTAATTTTCACATATGGGTAAGTTTGGGGTTATTCAATAATGTAAAAATTTTCCCCCATTATTACATACTGTTTCTTTTCCTCACCTTATCACACAAGCTAGGAAAAGTAAAATTTCTTTTTAATAACATTTCTGGGGGTATACTTACAACCCCTAACAGACAGAGATAGCTCTAAGCATTGCTAACTGTTTGCAATTTTGCTGGTGTGTCATATTCTTTCCATTTTATGTTTTTACTTTCTGCACTACAAACCTAAAATATCCTTTCCCAACTTTAAACAGTGTCAATACCCTATAGCCAAATCCTCCCAAAGCACAGTGTGGTTGAGCCAGCTGAGCCTCTTACTACTCATTGCAGAGGAAGCAACCAGGCTCCCTGGAGAACCGCATGCATGTGGATTCAAAGGTTAGGGAGTTCTTGTTTTAGGATTTGGGCCAGGATGGATGCATATGGGTCAGAAGGAGGGCCTTGCACTGTGGCTAGTGACATGTGCCATCTGGTAGTGGAGGTGAAGCAAGACTGAGCTTCTTAATAAACCTTGTCAATAGCTGGAGGAAAGGTAACAAGGCTAAATCTCTAATTTGCAAACCAGGGGCCATCATTCATTGAGAACAGAAGAATATTTGGCTGTTTTTGTGGCTTTGACAACTTCCATGCTTTTGTCTGCATTCAGATGTGATTATAGAATATTGTTATTTCTTTATTTGATCCAGTGGAGCATGGAGCTATCCACATTGTCTGATTCTGATGCCCTGTGAAATCGCTTTATGTAAAAGAATGCCAAGGCCAACCTGTGCCAGGCACGTCCTCGTGTCAGGAGCCAGATTTCTCATCAGGAAAACTCTTTGCTGTTCAGAACTCAGGAGTACTTGCCTCTGTCCTTCCAGCTGCTCTCCCTCCCAGTTAGGTATGCATCTTCCGAGCTCCAGCTGCAGGCTGTGTGAGTGCTCCTGGAGCAAGACAGGCCAGGAGGCCTGTGTCTGGTTGTCACAGTTTCCCTGCAGGAGGGGACCTCTCGCTAGCAGGGCTTGATTTGGATTTGCTGCGTGTCTTCCCTCTGGAGGCCTCTTCTCCACCCTGCTCCTCTCTTCCTCTCCAGAAGCTTGTCCAATGTGCTCCAAGACCTCTGACTCTAGTGTGATTTCAGTAGGGAGCGCCCACAGGAGATGGAAGAAAGGGGAGAAAGGAAGATCAGAGTGTCATTCAAGGGGCCCCCTCTCGGCAAGGCTGCCTTAATGCAGATGAGTCACTTCCTGTATTTCTCAAGAGAACATCTCTACAAGTTTCTCCTTCTGGCCTTGGGGTAATAACAGCAACTCCCTTCTTATGAGCCTGAAACACTGGTGACACCCCAAGGGCAAACCCATAGCTTGGAGAACAAGCCCTTCTACAAGGACCCTGCTGTGAGTGGGCCTTCTTTTTCCTGCTATGGCTGTGACTCACACACTGCCTGCTGTGTGACATCCATGCCAAATGTTCTAGTTGTTGAGAGTGAGACCTTGACCTCTGGGCCATGGATCTGTGCTTAGCCTAGAGCCTGGCACTCATTTGCATGGAAGGATATATTTATATATTTATTCTTCACACTAAAGCTTTTCTTTTTTCTGAGCGCTTTTCAGGTGAGTGGAAAATGATTGTTGGTTATGCATAGTAGTGTCTCCAAAAAGGAATGGTAATGTGGGCCCAAGCCACAGGGGAGAATATTCCCACAATTGGTAGCTAGAGGGTAGAGTCCAGGAAAGTTGCTCTAAATTGAAGCATGAGGTACAGTCATGTCCATCTAAATTCACTTATTTTCATCTAATAGATGCACAGATATTAAAATATTTTATCTGAGTGAGTTCTTTTGAATAGACACAGAAAAGGAGTCTTTGGGGCCTGCCTGGCAGACCTGATGGTGGCATGTAATACAATCTTCCCAAGAATTACCCCACACACAGAATTCCCAGGTAACATTTTCAAAATGCATTTCATATAAAATAGCTGTGTTTCTTCATCTAAGAAGCACAGTACCACTCAAAATTCTGGCCACAAGTGCCTCATGCCAACCTTCTATATCTAACTTCAATTTCAACAATGCAAAGCCCACATCTGAGGCAAGGAGATACCACCATATCTTTTCCTATATTTATCCTGCAAAACAAGATTTGCTGCAAATGAGCAGAGGTTCTCCATTTAGTTCCCTCTCTGAGAAAGCTCACAGGAGGCTAATGGTGCTGACATCTGTGGCTGAGGACCGTTCGTATTTGTGCCAGGATAATCTAGTCACTTCTCTGTGCCAACAAAGGTGGCTCCTGATTATTCTCCAACTGTTCCATATTAAAATAAATGGCACACATTTAAAAGAGCCAGTAAACAGGGTAAGAGTAATTCATATGCTCTCACATCTTAATGCACAATGTTACACAGAATTATTTGGGGTATAAATAAAGCAGGTAGCACTTGGAGAAATTCGACTTCATTGGCTCAAAAAGTGGAAAAAGTCTCTGAGGATATTTTTAGATTTTCCACTTTTATGCAAGATAATATCACAATGATTCAAAATAACTACATTCTATCCTCTTAAAATAATTGAAAACAAATGGGGAATATATTTTTTAAAAGAGGGAACTTCTCTGGAAAGCTCTGATTTTCTTAGAAGTATCATTTCTGTGTATGAAGTAGGAACAAAATTCTGAATATTCATGAGGAACATTTGAAGGAAGGAGTGAGAAGTAAATTGAAACTAATAATGAAATATGCTTTTTTTATACACTATCTGTTTTGACTTGTATTTAGACCCCCCCTCCCAAACTTCATGTGATCATAGGTGGAGCTTTACAGAGGTGTCTGGCTCTAGGGTGTGTGGATGTGATTAGAGGTATAGTACTGG